>APFE031456016.1:0-11621 GCA_000404065.3 Pinus taeda
CGAATCTAGAGTTTCAGCTTTTTCCAAGGAGGGGAGCAGCCCCAAATCATCATTTGTTTCTAGTAGCAGCACAGCAGTAGCATCCATGCAAAGAGGCCATTCTTGTCATTCTGAGAGTATTTCTTCACTTGCCTTGTGCAAGTCGAGGTGCCATCTGTCTAATCACCTCTTGTATTCATTTTATTGCTCCGTATAATAAAATGGCTTAGCATTTCTCGCTGCATTTCTTGTGTATCTGCTTATATTTCCAGTTTACATTATTATATGTTGTTCCATTGTTATTTTATCACTTTGGGGTTATTATTTGCACATATTCGGTTGGAGTTCTTGCTGGGGTTTGAGGAATATTCTGGGTTAGGAATATTACATTGGTCCCTTGACCTGACACTCAACCATGAAGTATTTCCCCTTAATTGAAATTCTCTTACAACAACACCTATTGGTTCAATGGTTAACCATGGAAATGCCACTTCCCCTTAGGGGTTGGAAGCACCTAATAGGGTTGACTAATTATCCACCCCTACAAAGATAGGGAACACCTTTATGGGACTTGGTCTAGTTAGATATTAAAAGGTGGTCTCAGTTTGAAGTATTAATATGTCGTTAACGCTTGAGTATGGTCCACTTAGATGCATTTATGGGCTTAGTCTCTAATGAATGGTTGCTTTCACTTGAGTTTGAGTTGTTTTTTCCAAGTGGTCCAGAGCAGCAGAGGCCTTGAGGGTGTTGGTTTTTGTAGCATCGAATGTGTTTGGATTTGGAAGGGCATGCCACTATGAAATGTCCACTTATGCCCTTGATTAGAAAGCTTATTTACTTAATTTCACTAATGGATTATTGTACTGGAAGTTGAGGAGATGCATTGGATCTTGTAGAGGATTGCAGGTGGGTCTTCATCTTGGACTTGGCTGCCCTATACATGATCCAAGTGCTCTAGAGAGACATAATGGCACTTGTAGGGTGAGCATTGAGAGCCATGAGCCTCTAGATATGAAGAGTGTTGATTGCCACACCATGGGATTCTTCAATACCACCACATTATTTTTTTATGCCCCAGTTATACAAAGATGATGATGCACTTGGACCACGTTGCCCAATCGGATACACTTTGCACCCAATACTTGGTGGCTGATGCAGGTCCCAAAGGAGATTTTGTCTCTTCCGAGGAGACATGGGAGGGCATGTGTCATCTTCTAGCCCTCATTGATGGAGCATCGACGTGATCTTGAGCCATTTGGAGACCCATGAGACCCATTTGGATCCCACAGAGCCCCAATTTGGGTTTGGAGATGTTTGGTAGCATTTGGAGCCTCTCTCAAAGCGTCACACTTTGGATATTAGACTTCTCTAGAAAATAATTTGGACCTGCAGTAGAGGACGAAATTTGGATGTCTTTGATGAATTATGATGTTTGGATAATTTCGCTAGCATTCTTGGAGCTTATTTTTGGCAATTTTGTGGATGGATATACTCTTCTTTGTCTTGTAAGTGTTATTTCATGCTATATTTTTATCTTTCAAGAATGTCTAATGCATGGAATACTTTTTCATGGTCAATACTATTCTATAATTAATGTGAGTTATTTGAAGCATTGAAACTATTGGAAATTTTTGCATGTGTTACTCATTGGAGAAAGAATGAATGAATGTTCCTAGAGGATTGTTTGAGTTTGTATACTTGAAACTCGACAAAAGTGTCAACAAAGTATAAAAATCTAGAATTCATTTTGTTGTTGCTTCCATCTAGGAGAGCGAAATTCATTTTTTGTCTCCTTGAAGAGCGACTCGCCCTTTCATGGTTTATCTTGAATCCAATTCTCTTGATAGGCAGGCACTGGGTCTGGGATCCTTGATGATCATATTCTACTTGAAAATCAGTCTTTCTTCACCTCTTTCTCTCTCTTTTCCTCATCCCTTTAAGGTAAAGGGATGAATCACCTTTGTGAGGCACTTCAACCATGTGTTCCAAAAGAAATAGAGAGAAATGGAAATAATCCACATAAAAGAATGTTGTTTTAATGTTAAATATACTTGGGTTGAAAATGAATGTTGTGTCGAGCTTTTAAGAGAGTGGTCCACCTCATTAACAAACCTAAGTGCATAGTTCAATTCTCCTAAAAATCACACTTGTAACCAATCTACAATGCAATGTAATTAATAGAACCAAACCTACTACCAAACAAGTACAAAGGGGGTGGGGACAAAGTTCTATAAAGAATGGTTGATACCTCACTTATCCTTTTTATTTTACAACCTTCCTTCAGGTAGTAGGGTTGAATTATCCATAGAAAGTGAGAGGACAAAGCCAAAGAACATGCCTTAGAATGAATCAATAATATTCCATGCTTGGAGGCAATCTAAGATCATGACATCCCCAGTTAGGTGGAGAAGAATCCAAGCACATGAAGCATCATGACATGGAAGAAGATTTACCCTAAGTCTAAAACACTTACAATTTATTAACATTCTTAGACGTTGTTTCTTTTTGGGATTCCCCTTTGTGTAAGACGATAGTTTCCCTAAAGGGAGTGAAGCACATACTGAGGTGGCATCAGGTAGCCCTTCTCCACTAATCCTAGTGTCTCATTTGTATATAGGGCTTTGTCACCTAAAAAGAGCATTTTAGGTTATAACAAAAAGCTAGAAGTAGAAAGTGAAATATAAGATAGATAGGAAATATAAAAAGGAAAGGGAGAAGAGCTAAAAGAGCCATACTTGTAACTGAGGATGATAGTTGATGATGTTAAAGTCTATGTAGGAATGCAAAATATGCAATTATGTTACTCTTGGAGATAAACCATTGATCATCCCAACATAAAAGTTAATAGCATAAGGAGAGATAAGAGGGATAAAATAGCAAGGAAAGGAGAGGTGAGAGGCAGTGAAGCTAGGATGGAATCAACAAAGCCAAGAGGTGAGACGTGAAAATGCTAGAGATAAATTAGTGAAGGTATCAAGCAAGATGAAGTAACATTGGTTGAGCTAGAAAACAAAAGTGGTGAGTGGAGAAGATTTTGTACTTTAAATAGAAAAGGAAAGAAGCAAAATCCAACAATACTAAGGTTGAGAAGGTGAAGGAATGTAATATTCCTAACCCAAAATATTCCTCAAACCCAAGTAAAACTCTAACCAAATATGTGCAAATGATATAATAACCCAGAAGTGATAAAATAACAGTGGAACAACATATAATGATGTAAACCGGAAATATAAGCAGATACACAAGAAATGCAGCGAGAAATGCTAAGCCATTTTATTATACTGAGAAATAAAATGAGTACAAGAGGTGATTAGACAGATGGCACCTCGACTTGCACAAGGCAAGTGAAGAAATACTCTCAGAATGACAAGAATGGCCTCTCTGCGTGGATGTTGTTGCTGCGGCTAGAAAACAAATGATGATTTGAGGTTGCTCCCCTCCTTCGAAAAAGTTGAAAATCTGGATTCGGGCTCTGCTCAAGAAACCCAGAAAGCTTTCCTAGAATGGATGACCCTTGAAAAACACCCTCTTTGGGTTCTGCGCAGTTCCTCAATGCCTGCGCTGCCACTGAAGAAAACCCCTCTAAACTCTGCCTGAAACACTACTTGAAACCCTACCAAAAATCCTCCAGTGAGACAAGAGCTGGACCCCTGCTCAATCTCCCAGCATAAATCCACCTGCAAAACCCCAATCCAGCACTACAACCAAAAAGAACTGCATCCCTCTCCAAGTGTTGCGTAGTCCTCCAAAATGCTAATGAAACTGTTGTTGAAATTCTGATAAAACTATTGCTGAAATACCGATGGAAATACCTTGCCCGAGCAGGCACTCAAAGTCCCCCGGGGCTCAGGGTGAGATCTCTGAATGGAGACACTCAATGCACTAAATAATGTTGCAGACCAGCTAAATAGCCAGCGTGCTCAGAAGTTGAAACGACTAGCTCAAAATGCACATAACTGAATGATCCAAAATGAGGGGGCTCTTCTCTGTTTTATAGCCTCTACCTCTCACAATCCCTAGGCTCACCTTCTCCTGCGTGATTCCCCTCTTGCCATGTGTTCTTCCCTCCTGCATAGTCCCTCCATGTGTCTACGTGGGCCCCATTTCTACGTCCCCCTTTGGCCCCCTTGGCTTCTCCTTAAGTCACAATGTTGTGCTACTAGGAAGTGACTTTTTATTCTTAAAGTGAGTTTTGTCCCCCGTCCTCACTTTTTTTATTTATAAATAACTATAGAAGGCAAAAATTGGGCAAAATCGAATATTCCAATTAGCCATGGCTAATTAGGAATATTACAAGGAAAAATTCAATTGGAAAGCGACATTTGGAGGAAGTGTTGAAGAACTGATCCCATAGCTGCAGTCTATGGGTTGTGACAACCAAGACCAATGTCACTGAGAGGGAAGGAAGACACATGGAAGTTGGTCCAATCTAGTGAGAAGTCATCTCGAGTCGGGCCCTACTCAAGAGGACAACCTAGAGGAATCCAATACTAGGAAATTAATATAGGAAAGGAGAGTTAAAAAACAAGCAAAAGTAGAGTAGGAAGGAGTTCTTCCCTAATTAGATAAAAAAGGTTAGGAATAGAAAGGATAAAGTGTCTATGAGGATGGAAAGTATGACCAAGAGTGGTACTAATGTTTTAAGGGACACTAAATATAAGAGGCCTAAGTTGGACCCACAATGGTCCCATTTTGAAATGGGGATTCATTCAACTTGGTGAACCACATTAATTATGGAAATCTTATGATGTAGTATAATATTCAAGCCACTAGACAAAGGTTATGAGTATAAGGCAAGGCCTTCCCTAAGAATTCAATGGATAAGGGACAAAGAAGAAGAAAAAGAGCAAGAAACCATACAAGGGCATGGAAAGGCAAGAGGAGGGAGAGGTTCGGTACAAAGTGAAATGAAGGGTGCATAATTTTGGTTCGAGATACAAAACTTGAATAAGGAAGGAATGGAGGAGGGTGTTAAATCAAAGGTCAATAAAGTCCATGAAGGGTATCTTTTCTTTAGAGAGTATGACACTCCTTTGCATTATAGATATTGTGCTCAAGTCCTTTGCATTAAAAGTTTCGCACTTGTGATAATTACACCACTTCTCAAAATTTCTAGAGAGATGGTGGATTGAGATAGGAGGTACTTGAGAAGTTTTAGACTCCTCATGAAATTGTTTAGGACAAGGAGAAACAAGGAAAACATCATATGTTTCATTGAAAGGGAGCTTTAAGAGGATAAAAATGACATATCTTGAGTCAAGAGAGAATAGATGTGAATAGGAAAGGAACATGTGATCGCCATCATGACATCAAGCCTATCAAAGTGTCACCTTGATCCTATTCACCAAGATTACATTTAGGTGACCTATACTAGGAAAACTCTTGTGTGGTGAAATTGCACTAATGAGTAGGAGGAGTTTTGAGGTGATAGTGGAATCCACCTCATTGTTGTGTCTTACTCTGGCTTTTGTCTTGTGAGGCCTCTCACAAGACATGCTAGATTTTGAGGCAACATGAACTCCTAAAGCTGGTACCAAGATTGTGTTATCTTCCATGAAGCCAATCTCCTTGCATGTCCTCTTTTCACATGCACCTATTAATTGATAGGTAATGCTTAATCTTCATTTTCATCCTTTTACTTAAATTTTTAACATTACCATGAAATGACTCAAGATGTTTGAGAGTGGTTCCGACCTCATTGGATTTCATATGGAGAAAGCAGAATTTTAGATTTCATTCAAAATCCAGCAGACTTATCAGTGTTTCAGGATTTCAGGATTGGGAGATTGTAATGTTTCCAGGTGACACCACCTGCCCAGGCTACCCCTGCCACCAGTGGAGAACGTGGTCTACCTCCTATAGCTCCTATTTCTAGTTCTTCAACTTCTAGAGCACAACAGACTCCACTACCAATTCCAACAGCACCAGCATCTACATCTAGAGGGAAAGGGAAAGCTGTGGCATTTTCTCGCAAGAGGGGCAAAGGAAATCACTAGGATTAGACTTTAGTTATTTTCTTCATTTTATTGTATATGACATTATGACATGATGAGATACATTATTATATTTTTTGTTGATATTTTGAGGCTGAGTTGGGACTTAGGAGTCAGGACTTACTATTCAGGACATGATTCAATGTTATGTGTGATTTTACTATTTAGCACTAGAAATGATATTAAATATCTAATATATTAGTTCTTTTATCATATTTATGTGTCAATGTATTTCTTTTATGTTGTAGATGGTTTAGATATTAAAAAAATTGAAAATAAAAATGAATATTTTTGTACCAAACGATTTTTTCCCGATTATTTCCTGATAATTACGATTTTTTCCGATTTTTTCCTCGCGCCGATATTATCCCGATAACGATTAATGCAACATTTAGTTAGTGTACAAATTCCTTAGAGCTTAAGCAAACAATTTATTAATAACTATTAAATTTAATTAGTTTTATTAAAAAGGCAATTGTTTTTTAAGTATCCTTAAAAGGCCTACCTAACAAAGCCCCTAAGACTTCAAAACTGTCCAAGTCAATAAACTTTAGGAACACACATCACTCCAATCATATACGTAATTTATATCATCAAAAGAAAAGTGATTTTGTGATCTTGTAAAAGGAAATCGGAATGCTAATAGGAGCCCCTCTTATACCCACACATAAGCCTATAAAAAGACCGTGTATACTCCTCCAAAATTATCATTTCAACGAACTATTTTATGACCTTTTCTCTGAAATAATTCGACTTACCTGAAATAAGACAGCGAAGGATTTCTGGGGCAGCCCAGCAAAGTTCAAAAGGAGGAACAAAACAGCCAATTAGTTTGGTTTTTTTATTATGATTTTTGTTTGGGTTGGAGGCTCCTTTTAAGTGTTTGTCACTCTTCTTAATGAAGAAAACCGGACCTATACACTTCAGATCTGAGGTAAGCTTCAGGCCTTCTCTAAATCAGGGTTTCCTTTTTCTTGGCTTTCAAGGATCATTGCATTTACTGGGAGACATAAAGGCATTCAGACCTGTGTAGAAGGGTATTTCTATTATATTTACTTCTTGGTTTTTGGTTTCTTTTGGGCGTAGACTCATTTGGCCTTGTTGCTTTCTTTCATTGGTTTAAGGCTTGAAAAACTGTTATAAACTTCAATTCTATGACAATGAATTATATTAGGTCTGTTATGAATTGAATTGAGGCAGCGTGTCATGTGTGTTAGGTTCCTATTAAGGCAGCAAATTTAGGACATAGGTTCTTGTCATGACAGCATATTCCTTGGGTGGTTTGTATGACTAGGACAGTGAATTTATTTAGGACTGTTCTAGAGTGTATTCTTGGGTATTTTTGTTTGAATTTGGAATTCATTGGGCAATTCTTTGTAGTGTTAGAACTTTGTAATGATTAAGGGTTTGACCTGCTTGGCAGTGATGTCTCCTCTTGAGAATTGAAGGTACTCAACAAAGTAAGAAGCAGTGCTATTGTTTATATGATTTAGTAGTGGAACTATGTCATTCACTATGATGAATTAAGGTTTGTAACAATAATACAGTAACCTGATTGTATTAACTGTGGTAACATGTACATTAACGGTGTATGACAGTGTGACATATTGATAGTGACCTTCTTTGAGCATAAATATGCACATATAACAGCAGCTCTTAGATTTGACAGCTAGACAAGACATTATCATGACAATACAGTGATAATATCCTTGACTTGACAAGTTGTGAACAGTTCTTGCAACTATCCTAACAATAATATGATGTTAAAATTGGCAACCAGGGTAAAACTTCATGTGGGTCATCTTATTCATGGCTGATAATATTTTTATTAGATTCCTCTCGTCGAGAGGTGTAGGATTGATATAAAGATCATCCGATTCCGATAATTATTCATGGAGATATGAATTTATTTTGAATATGGAATTATTATCAAGCCGACCTACAACTCATGTAGACTCAGAAGCCCAACAATCACATCTATTCAAACACCAACGTTGTGTATAAATAGAAGAAGATTTTTCCTCATTTGCACTCACTCTTCTCATCACATCTCTCTCTCTCTACTACGCAGAAATGAGTCTCTTCTCTATTGCACAAAAATGGGTCTCTCTCTCACACATGTGAAGCTGGAAGCAATTGAACCTGAAGCTGCAACTGCAGATCCAAAGATTGACCTGCGTGGCCTAGAAGATCTCCTCTTTGGAACTGTGTTGTAGGTTCATCTAAACCTCCTCTGAAAGCCGCAACTTTTGGTGGTGGAATGAAGTCAATCCAACGAATGGTTTGCAAGATATTCACTGCCCTAGTTTGAAGCTGGAAACTGCTGAAACTAAAGCTGCAACTGTAGAAGTAAAGATTGACCTGCGTGGCCTAGAAGATCTCCTCTTTGGAACTGTGCTGTAGGTTCATCTGAACCTCCTCTGAAAGCCGCAATTTTTGGTGGTGGAATGAAGTCAATCCGACGAACGGTTTGCAAGATATCGACTACCCTAGTTTGAAGCCGAAAACTGCTGAAACTGAAGCTGCAATTGCAGAAGAAAGATTGACTTGTGTGGCCTAGAAGATCTCCTCATCTGAACTGTGTTGTAGGTTCATCTAAACCTCCTCTAGAAGTTGCAACTTTTGGTGGTGGAATGAAGTAAATCGACGGTCGGTTTGTGAGATATCGTCTGCCCTAGTTTGATAATGAAGCTGCTAATGTTGATGTTGCTGATCTAGAGTTTGCTACTGCTGATATGAATAAGATTTATTGTACTATTTCTCTTTGCTAAATTATTGAAGATAAAAGAATATTTGATCAAAGGGTTTCCCCACACATTGTGGGGTTTGTCCCTGGCTAGCAGCCACATCTTGTGTCTCTTGTCTTGGCTTGTTTTCTGTCGATCGTTTAATGTTCTATCTGCACTTTACTTTATGTACATGTGATTGCTAATCTGTGGAATATAATAAGAAAAAGAAGTAAACTGTTATAATCATAAAACATACCATAACTTAACATGGTATTAGAGCTGAGGTGAAGACAAAGCTCGAGCAAGAGGAAGAGCAATCACCGAAGAGAAGATTGGCAAGGCTATTCTAAAAGAACTATGGGGTCCTCAACACTCTTTCCAGCCGAAGACAAGCTCCGTGAGAAAGTTAACTATCACGGATGGAAGATGTCTATCGATCTAACCCTGGAGGATCAAGGAGTGTTGGGTCACGTGAGAGGCAATATTGTTGAGCCTCCATCAAATGCACCTCCTGTTGCCAGGAACAAATGGAAGAACAAAGAAATTAAAGCAAAGAAGATCATCCGGGACTCTATCAACAAGCGCTTGGTGGCCTGCATCTCTGATCTAGACACCTCCAAGGAAATCTACGATAGATTGGTGAGTTTATTTAAAGTTATTGATGCAAATCAAGTTTTGTTTCTTAGAAATAAGCTGAGGGAAATCAAGAAGGGTAAAGATGAGAGTATGCAAGCATACTTCTTAAGAATCACCGAGATCAAGAATGATCTCCTATCTATTGGGGAAACCATTACTTACAGAGAAATGGCACTCACAACTCTTGGAGGATTACCATCCGAATGGTATGTGTTCAGGACTACTCTTCTGAATAATAATGTAATTCCTGGTTTCGAGGAATTAATGGTTAGATGCATTCAAGAAGAAACAAGGGTAGAAAAGCAGGAAATGCCCTTGCCTAAAGGTCCTCCTCCTACATTTTCTTCTCATGCTAAGAAAAGAAATAATTCCGGGTCTAAATCGAAAAGAAAGGCTGGATCTAAGGGTGGAAGAAAATGACGATGTTTCATTTACAATAAAGAAGGTCACTATGCAAGGGAATTCCCTGATAGAAAGGACTCCCACCGTGACGATGATCAAAATCCCTCTCATGGTAATCGAAGGGATGGAAAATCCAATAGCAAAGGTAAGAGGAGAGCGGGAATCGAGGAAGAGGACAACCATTCAAGAAGCCTAGAAAGTCCAGGATGTATTAAATGCACCTGACCTTAAAAAAAGAACCTAGTGTCCATCTCAGCAATGGAAGACAAATGCTACAAGGTAACCTTCAGCAATGGCAAGGTACGTATGTAGAAAAATAATGTTCATTATGCCTTTACTCTTAGGTTTAGTGTTGATTCATTATATCAAGTCGATGGAAGTCCATTGGGTGTCATGTCTTATGACACATCTCTTAAGTCCAAACATTGGCATCAGAGGTTAGGCCCCCTTCATTATAAGGCTATACTCCATGTAAAACAAATGGTGATAGGGATGCCCGAATTTCAAGTAGAGAAAGAAGGTGTATGTCCAAAATGTGCTGAAGAAAAGCTCAAAAGGGGACCATTCCCCCCCAAGCCAAAGCAAGACCTCCAATATATTACAGTTGGTTCACTCAGGCATATCTAAGGCTAGCATTAAGAGGGAGACTACTAAACCACATACTCCTGAGCAGAATGGTGTGGCGGGAAGGAAGAACCGCACGATTGTGGAAGCTGTCCGGGCCATGCTACATGATTAAAGACTTTCGAAGTTTCTATGGGCTGAAACTACAAACACTGCCGTATATGCCCTCATCAAGAATTGGGTTCCAAGACTCCTGAAGAAAAGTTCACTGGTAAGAAACCTAATGTTTCTCATTTTAGAATTTTTGGAAGCCCTGTATATTTTCATGTGCCGAAAGAGAAAATAAATAAATTGGGTGCGTCTAGAAAGAAGGAAATTTTTGTGGGCTATGGTGAAAATACTAAAGGCTATAGAATCTATGCAGCCAGTCAAAGGGAAGTCGTAATTAGTCATGATGTCACCTTTGACAAAGATATTTCTCTCAGCAAGGTGAACAATCTTCCGACTTTGAGGAGCTCTCAAGAAGCCGACACCAGGGAACCAAAAGAAAAGGATGATGAACCAATGCCTGATGTAGAAGAACCCATGGATCCAATTGATCCTCCTCCACATGAGCCTTCCTCTTCTAGGAAGAGGCCTTCATGGCTTAGGGGGCTACTTGATGATGCTGAAGGACATGTTGCACCCCGAGGAACCTTTCGTAAAATTAAGAAACCTAATAGGTATCAGGGATACCTGACCATCATGAGCACGATCATACAAAATAAGCATTCATCATTCTCAGACGCCGTCAAGCATCAAGTATGGAAGGATGCTATGACTGAAGAATATGAGCCTATCATGAAGAATGATGTCTGGGAAGTAGTTCCCAGACCCCAGGACAAGACAGTTGTTACTTCCAAATGGCTTTACAAGATAAAGCATGCAATAGATGGAAGTATGGAAAAGTATAGGGATCATTTTTTTGCTCGTGGTTTCTCCCAGAAGGACGGTATAGACTATGATGAGATATTTGCACCTGTTTCCAGATATACGACCATCCGCTCGATCATAACCCTTGCCACTTCACAAGGATGGAACCTACATCAGATGGATGTAAAGACTGTGTTCTTACACGGCTTGATCAAAGAATAGGTTTACGTGGAGCAACTCGAAGGATTTGAGATTTATGATCGAAAATCTCATGTATGCAGGTTGAAGAAGGCTCTCTATGGGTTGAAACAAGCACCTCAAGCATGGCATGAGAGGATTGACAACTACTTGATGAAGTTGGGATTCACTAGGAGTGAAGCCGATCCTAACCTTTACTTTAAGGTTG
>APFE031456017.1:0-32957 GCA_000404065.3 Pinus taeda
AAAAATTATTTATATGTATTTCTTTCTATATATTATGTCTTTGCATAATTCATGGAAAAGAAAATTAAATAATGGTAATTTTATCAAACTAAAATTAAAATAATGTGATGTATTATGAAAATTACACATTTGTTATGCTTTGAAGATTATTATTATTATTATTATTTTAATTGTAAATGAGTGTAAATTCAAATTATTTTTAAGAAAATAACTATTTGTAAATTTTAGTAATGTTGTATATTAGATTTTAATGATATATAGTTGTTATACATGATGTTGATATAGAAAGAATTAATAATAATATTTATCAAATTCAATAAGAAAATTTTAATAATGTTTTTAACAAAATAGTTATTCTAAAAATTTGATCTTTCAATTGAAGAAAATTTATATTATAGTAAAATTATTCTAAAAACCTTTTTAAAGTCGAATGACATTTTATTTTAACATAAAATAAATATAGCAAAGTAAAATAAGAGAAATGAAAGTAACTTCCAAAACATTGTAACTTTTCCATCTCCTTTTATTCTCCGCATCTTTATTGTTGTGACTATAATGTAACATAATTTTAAGGTTAGACATATGGCTTGTTTTGAATATAAGCAATATGTGTAGCCTTGTCTCATAAAGGTAAGGTCTCTATATATATCACCAATATGCATTTATTTAGAAGGCTAATAAAGGTAAGACTATTCCAATGTTGTCACCATGCATAATCAATGTTGAAATAATGCAAAAATGAAGTTTGATATGGGTTGACACATATGATGTTGATAATAATTCCAAATGGTGTACTAATGTTGTGAGATTCCCTCTATCAATGTATATGAGAGTTTCTCATAATTGAAAGAATAACCACGATAACATGGGATTTCCCCCCATCAATGTTAATGAGCATTCCCCTTCATCAATGTTATTGAGGTTTGCTCATAATTGAAAATGTGACGATAATAACTTGAGATCCTATTAATGTTTTGGCATTTAGTTATTACATTTATATTGTTATATTAGTCTTATCCTTTTCGGTTGGTTTTGTGTATCCTTTGTTTCCCATATATACCATGAATACCTATTTTTAGAAGCCATCCCATATTTTACATTTGTTATATTGTAAAAGGAAGTTATATTTATTGTATTGTTATATTTTAACAAATGTGGAGAACATGAAGATTAAGTCCCAATATCATTGATCAGTGAAAGATCCACATCAATGAGCGTTCAATGAAACACCAAGGAACTACTTGATTACCAAGATTTATTTTAGAAAAAATTGATGGTAAATATGCTCTAAAATTTATACTCTATGTGTAGCCATTCTTTAATATACCCTGAGTTCTAACTTTACACACTCCAACTCTTGTATACTTGTATTTAGAATCTTATCAATGTTTTCGATATCGATGGAAGAAATCTTTTGTATATACGCACATGGAAGCTAAATTCACTTCCATTTTTTTTTCTCTTTTAGATATGTGCCACCTTGATATATGTCCCGACTTCCATATATGAACCACTTCCTTATATAGAACCAAGCTTTCATATATGTGCTTCACGGAAGCTATATATATGCATTGCTTCGATATATGTTTTTACACTTTCATATATCTGTACTTATACATATATGTGCGTATATACAAGTGTATATTCTAAATACATGTATATAGAATTGTTGCATATACAACAATTAATGCATATACCAAACTGACACATATAAAACTATAATTTCATATACAAAAGTAGATATAGCTTTCATTTGTGCACATATGAAATCCTGCTTCCATACATGTGTGGCTTCTATATCTGTGTACATATAAATAATATACAAAATTGTGCATATATGAAAGAGTGTAGAAGGCATTCCATCTTGTACAAAATGCACCACGTTTGTATATGCATCACTTCTATATAGCTATTTTCTGACAATATTGCGCGATTCACACTTCTCTGCTTTGGTTTTATCTTGGGATTGATGAGGTCAACTTCTCTTACACCGTTGCTTGCACCATCCCACATTGCAGTAGCACTTAAGGTGATTTTATTTCAACCCCTAGCAATTCCCAAAGAAAATTCATATATGCGTGCATATACAAAATATATATTGCAATTGGGGGTTAAAAGCATATGCTTGGTCCCCAGAGTTTGAGTTGGTTATATGGGAGATTGGTCTGACGATATATAGAATATACAAAATTGTGCATATATAAAAAAGTGTATACACTCTTTTTCTCATATATGGATTCTTAAGTATCTTTTGCATGTGAATGTATATATGGAAGTGCACATATACAAAAGAGAATGCTCTTTTGTATCTTCAATATAAGTTTTCATATATTGATCTTGATTCAATCAATATATTATTCATCATCCATTTTTATGGTTTTAGAGTAGAACAATATAATCCTTTTCCCATTCACAATTCCATCAATATCAAAAAATATTGATTAGATTCTAAATACAAGGACACAAGAGTCACCTTTTCTAAAGTTAGCACATGGGTTATGCCAAAAAATGACTATGTTGAGAAATCTTAGGCATTGAGATTAGGTTATTTCTCTTCAATTTGATAACTAACTGTGAATGTTTTTTACTTCTTAGATTATGATCTTCTTTTACTTATGTTATTATAGTGTTATTCTTCATCAAACAACTACCAAAGCATAAACCCTAAAGATACAAGAGACATAGAATATAGGCTGTTTGAAAACATTTTCGAAAGAAATCACATTAGTATAATTTGTCCTACGCGTTTCGAACCAACCATTGTGGTTCATCTTCAGGACAATATGAAAATAATATCATAGAAGTTAAATAGGGAGCGAGCAGCTATTGGAAATAACGGCTAAAAAACAGCTATTTTTGACTGGATAAGAAAAGAGGCAATTTATTTTTATTTTATTATTAAATTAATAATAAAATAATAATCATTCATATAATATATATAACTATCATGTCCCCCATATATAAAAATAATAGTCAAATAGGAACACCAAAATAAAACATTAAAGAAAAGGGGAATTTAAATATATTAAAAATATAAATATACTATTAGTTATAAACTATAAAAGTATAATATATATATAATAATTTTAATTTTAATAAAACAAGATAAAGAATAAAATAATAATACACAAATCCAAGGGGAGAGAAATTGAAAATGGTAAAAAAATGTTTAAATACATTTGTGGAAAAAAATTTACATAAAAAATTATTTTAATAATAATTTAAATGTAATATGTTTATTTAAATGTATTTTATAATTAATTATTATTTTATGGTCTCATAGATTGTAGCTATTTGAAATAAAAAATAAAAAAATAAAATAACTACAGTGGAGAAAATTCAAAAAGAGGAAAAATAGACATGAAAGGGAGGGGGGAGAGTGGGAGAGAGGAACTAAGAGGAAAGGGTTGAATCCAGTGACCGCTAATTTTTCAACTGTCATCCCTATTAAGATTACTAGGCTTCTTCTTAATTTCAATGGTCATTGAAATAAAAAAGAGGCCTAGTAATCTTAATAGGGACGATGGTTGGAAAATCAACAACTGCTAGCTGCTGGATTCGAGCCCTTTTCTCTTAGTTCCCCAGTCCACTGCTACCCCCCACCCCTTTCATGTCTATTTTTCCTCTTTTCGAATTTTCTCCCCCTGAAGTTTTTTATTTTTTTATTTTTATTTTTTGTTTGAAATAGCTACAGTCTATGAGATCATAAAATAATAATTAACTAAATATAAATACATTTAAAAAACATATTACATTTAAATTATTTAAAAAAAAATATTATTTTTTCGCAATGTATTTAAAACATTTTTACCATTTTCAATTTTCTCCCTTGAAGGTTTTGTTATTATTATTTTAATTTTTTTATTCTTTTTTTATTAAATTTACACACAAGACACATATATATATTTAGTTTATAACTAATAATATATTTTATATTTTTAATATTATTTAAAATTCCTTTTTTACTGAATTGATTGTTTTATTTTGGAGTTTATTTTGACTTATTATTTTAATATATTGGGGACATGATAGTTATTTAATTTATATAGATTATATACTGTTTTGATTATTATTTTATTATTAATTATAATAAGAAATAAAATTAATTTTCCCCTTTTCCTATCGAGTCAAAAATAGCCGTTTTTTAGCCATTATTTCCCATAGCTACTCACTCCCTATTTAACTCACCCCTATGATCTGATTTTCATCTTGTCCTGAAGATGAACCACAATGGTTGGTTCGAAACGCATCAGCAAATTATACCAATGTGATTTCTTCCGAAAATGTTTTCAAATAATCAAATGGATCATACAAGCTTGAATCAGAATATAGGTTATCAACCAGGCCAAAACCTCTCCTTCTTGAGAGGAAAAAATGAACAAATTATTCTTCTTACAGAGATAAATTTCATTCCAATACCATACAAAATTATCTACTTAGGTTACAATTTTGCCCCAAATCACTAATTTTTTATAAATTTCATTCCAATACCATACAAAATTGTCTACTTAGGTTACAATTTTGCCCCAAATCACTAATTTTTTTTTCAGAAATATTTGTGTTGCAGTGTTTAAGTAGTTTTTTTTATAGCAGAAATGAATTCAGCATTATCAAGAATTTGAAGTGCACCAAAAATCATAATGCTGACAACTATAACCCTGATTTTCAAAAAATCTACCAGATTTTCTCAAAATCATGCTTTATTTTCAAAACATTCTACCAAATTTTCTCAAAATCATACCTTCTTGTTTTCCAAACCAAATTATAAACTATTTACACAATTAAGAAAATTACATCAACAATAAAAATTTTAAATTATTATTATTATTTTCAATTCCATATTTTTTAATACTTACAATTTTATCTAATTTCAAATTATTTATTTATACTAAACCATAATTGAAAATTATTTATTTAAACTAAAGCATATTAGTAAGCCATGTCCCGATAGTGATTTAATTAGAGCAAACAAGTACTCAGATAATTTTGGAATGGTTAATTAAATATGTTTTAACATTTAGATCAATATTGAAGCTGCATCATATTTATAACTAGCAATTGCACCAAATGTAACAAAGGAAACCCCCTAAGGCATAATTTCAAGAAGAATCCTACCATATAAAACATCATCGAAAATAAAAATTAGTAAACAAAATGTCATAAACTACAACATAAAGAGAAATCGCTTACCTTTCCAACATATATTGCCTCTTAATCTTCAAATATGGTGTTTCAAGTTCCAATAGAAAATATTTGATAGATTTTGAAAAAATACTAGTAGAGGACATTAGATAAGCTAAATAAAATAGCATTAATTCATGAAAAATATGATAGCTAACAATATGATGGCTATCTTTCCAAATCTAAATTTGCATAAAAAACTCACATATGTTTTATATTGGCTTTCTGCAAGCTCACGTAGAAATTAGAATCTATGCAATTTTACTTCAACTCAGGAAAGACATCTCTTTGATTGCAATAGGAGCACCACTGACCAATATCAAGAGATTCCTGCCTAATATTAGAGTACCTATAATAGATTTACAATGTCCAAGGCTGCCACTTTTTCTGGCCCAAGATTGCTAGCATGATTGACAATTCAGTCACCATCCCATTCCACCATGTTAAAGACTTCACAAATAATTTGTTCGTCCATTGTTAAGGACTCGGACATCTAAACCCGCAATTGTATTATGCTATAAAGATCATTTGGAGCATTCATGGAACATAAACACCATGCAATTCCAGCAAGCACAATGGTCATTGAAGAGCATCTACCAATTGGATCATGTCATCTCTCAATAATATAGGAATTCGTCCAATGGGTTAGCTTCCACACCACTCCTTGTCGTTTCTCATCAGGCATTCATCTCATTTAATGGTATTTAAAAAAGTAATTGACAAATAAACTCAAGAAGTAAAAAAGATGGTGAATTTTAAGTCCAACAACATCCTAATTGACAAAAATTACAGTGTCAAAGTGTTTGATTTTGGGCTAGCAAACTTGCTTATGAAAAGTGGAATGGTGAAATATGCACTCAAATTTTAGGAACTACGGGATATGTTGCCCCAAAGTAAGTTTATTAATGTACATCAAATGTTATTCCTTGACATCAACAACAGGAAATGGCTAAAGCTACAAGTTTACTCCACGACATCTAATCCTTATACAAATTTCACTGCAAATGAGTAGTGAGTTTCGAAGTGTTAAGGGGATATTTTGATTCATAGAACTTGCATCCAGGATTGCAGTGTTAAGGGGATATTTTGATTCGAATTGTTTCTGTCACAACTCTTTCATCCAGGATTGTAGTGTTTATAACATGATGGTGATGACGATGTCCTGCACATAATACATTAAATATTATTAGAAATGCAAAAACACATATTATAAATAATTTGATTATGATATTGATAATCCCTCAAATAAAATACCTACCCTTTGTGAGAGGTGTTTGCAATAGAAAGAAGCATGATGTAATGTCAAAGTAACACAACAGTATCACTAACCCCTTCATGTAGTTTGAAGCTCCATCCCGTACAAGAATTGCATCATATAAATAAAAGAAAAGTAGACATATTTACCCTGGCCAGAAGGAAAAATGATCCTAAATAAAAAAAATGCCATACTTTTGTAAGGGAAACAATGTACTTGTCAGCTCCATAGTGGAAACGAGTTCCTTCGCTAGGAAAAATGATCTTATCTCGATTCACCACCATCTAGTTCTGATTTGATTTCTCCTCGGCAATACATGTATGAGGTATGTTTATCTTCCATACTTCATCTCTACTTACAGGCCACCAAATTGTCACTAAGAGAGTAAATTAAATTCGCTGCTAATGAGAAAAGTGTATGTATCACTTGAACCTTGAAGAAAAGAATGGACTCTTAGTTTGGTTTATCTATCTTTATTTCACTTTGTAAGTTCAAGTTGTAGTTGTATAGGGTTGGATTCTGGTCCTAGTACTATATTCATGTATAACTCTCTTTTTATATTTGGGTCCAAGGATGGCTCTGCTTTACTAATTTTTTTCACCTAAATTGTATACTTGTCCTTTTTGTTCGTTGGCTTGAGCCTCTGGGTCATTGCCAGGGTTGATAGGTAGCTGGATTGAGTTCCTCCATCTCAGTCGAGCTCAGAAATCCTCCATCGAACGCCTTTTCCTCTTGTTGTCTAAGTGAAATGAATTGCATGGGTTGTGACTAGGGTTTTTAATAAGAAATAACGCTTGATCTAAAAATATAAATTGATCGAGCTAGTTTTAAGCACGTCAACAACTCAATCAAGCACTTAAAATTACTCGATCAAGCATCCTTTTTCACCAAACGTGCCCTCATTTCTCCAAAAAGTGTAACCCAGCTCCATGCTATGACCCTATAGAATATATATCACTTTATTGATGTTATGGTATGGGAATAATATAATTTGTGACAACTGATCTAATGGATTGTATTGGGACAATCTAGAAATGGTCCTTATTTTGGAAAATTTTGAGTCATGAAAAGTATTACATAATTTTTATGTCAAAACAATAATTTTTGTGCTCTATTACATATGATATTAATTTTTGGTATACACCAATGCTAATATAGTTCTTCTTTGATATCTTTCCGAAGAGTTATTAGGTGCATTAAATGAAGCTTGTATGTGAAACATATGGCCACAATAAGGTAATTGTTGATATTTCCCCACACACACAATGGAAGTCTAGTTAGCACCCATTTGGTTTTAATAAAGCTTGGAATCCATTATAGAATTTTATAAGTATCATGAATATTTCAAGATGGTTTTGGCATAGTGACTTTAGGGGTTTTAAGAATTATTATCATTGATGCTATAAGGGTTATAAGCTTATTATCATGAACGCCATAAGGGTTGTAGAGGCTATTCACTTACATGTACCATAAGGATTATATGTGTACATAATTTATTTGCATTGCTACCATAATGGTTACAAGTATTATAAGTAAGTTTATTGGCATGGGGAGCACAACTGTTATATGAATTATTAGAACATCAACATATTGGTTTTTAGGGATTATTAGCACAATAATCATAAGGGTTATAGGGGATATTAGGAAGAGGACAATTGGAATGGTTAACACAAGGATCATGAGGGTCATATTTGGTATTAGCAAGTGGACCAAATAAATTATTATTGTATAGGCCATGAGGATTATAAGGGCTATTAGAACAAGGATTCTAGTGGTTATAACATGTATAATGTATCAATAGAAAAGGGATCATATAGGTTATTAGGTTTAATAACAAATAGACCATACGGGATATTATTATGGGGACAAAAGAGGTTATAAGGCTTATTAGAACATGTACCTAGGATATAGAAGGATTATATGTTTATTAATACATAAACCATAGGAGGGACATGTCTAGGTTCAAATAGTTGTTTTTATCCTATGACATAGTTTTCTAACTAACAGTACTATCATGATCCACAGAAAACCAATCTTAGATGCTTCTCACCCAATTTCTAATCAGTGATTCCATTCCATTGGTTTTCTCTATATTAAGTTCTTTCATTCAATGTTTAAGAGAATTCTAATATGGATCACATGCTAAATTGGATGTTAGACTACTATTGGTTATACATTTGTTCCCTTTTTTCACCTTGGTGATTATCACTTACTGCTAGTCTTGGTGTGACCTTCCTTGAGGACTTTCTTTCACTATATAGGATGGGAACAAATAGGAGGATCTCATGATGGTAGAATTCCATGATAAACTTAACATTTCTCATCATTCCTTTGCTCCATTGTTCTACCTTTTGATTGGTTATTGTTAGTCACTCATGTTGTTTCACTATTGACCTTGTTAGTGTGACAATAAGGGGTTGTAGATACTTGAGGTTGATGCAATTTTAGAAGAGGAAAAAATATATGCCAAATGTTAAAGTGCAAAAGAATGGCAAGGGAATTAAAACAAGTAAAAGCCAAATTATAACATGAGTCGCTACCCCTTATTATATTGCCATTAATCCTTAAGAGTATCCATGTATATCATTCCTATCAAAGTAAACCCCCTATGAATATATCATCCCTTATGAAGTAATAAACTTCCCATCACAAAAGGGAGTTACCTAATTATTGTATGATAATGAATGAATCTTATTAAACAAACTATCTAAAGAAAATACAAAAGGAAAATATAGGGATTTGGAAGAAAAAATGCGAGGAATGAAACTTAGGAATTGTTAACCACTCCTTTTACAAAGGCACTCATGTATAATGGTTTGATATAACCTATCATAAGACTATGAATTTCATTCATGAAGTACACACCAATCCATAACACCATCACATACACCTATCTTCTGAAAGGGTGAGCCTAGGAACTGTTCCTTCCCTTAAGGTTGGAAGAGCCTAATAATGTCATGTAATAACCCTCCCATACTAAAGCATCATAACTTGTATACAAATCATAAGCTAGGAAGATATTTGAATGTGATGCATTTTTGAAGTAATTTGATGCTTTTAACATTGAATATGGTTGATTCTAGTACTCTTATGGTTCTTACACCCATGATGCTTATCTCATATGATTATGTGAGTATGTGTTAGATATTTACTCCATGGTACAACTTCCATCCATTGAGGGATTCTATGATGCTTCTCTAACACTCCATAGAGGAAGTCCATCCGACTTGATTATTTCATAGGGCACTTTGACAAGGAATGTTGGGCATCTATTGAGGAAGGTTGACCTTGGGATGACTTGACATAGTTGATGACACCCTCACTTACCTCTTGGACATTATTATTAAGAGCTAGAATGTTACCTTGAGAGTAGACACACCCTTGAGATGACAAGATGTCCATAGGCTACCATTGCACCTGGTTGATGGAAGTTTCCCTATTTTTGAAGATGTTTGATGATGGTGATGACATGGGACCCCTCTTAAGGGGAGGATACACTGTTCACCATGATGATGTCATGCCCTAGTCTTGTGATGTCCCTTCTCGATACTAGGAGTAACGACATGGGCACTTTAATGGATGAAGTTGGGTTGTGAATGTCCTTGCTTAATGATTAGGCATCCATTTAATGAGAACATGAATTTTGGGATGATATTTGTAGCACTCTCAATCTAAAAACATAACATGAATAATTTATGTAAAACAAAATTATATATATATATATATAATATATATATTATATATATATATATATATATATAATAAAAGGTCCAAGGCAATGTACTCTCCATTACACTCAGTCTTATCTCTTTAATAGAGTTTCCTAATTAAACATCTTATTTTGATTAAAATTTAATTATGGTTTTCTTATCAATTTTACACAAAGGAGAATAATGTATCTAGTATAAATCTCAATCTTCTTAGATGATTGTTACAAATTAATGATAATAAGAATGGTAAATTCCTTGATGACAAATATATATATATATATATATATATATATATATATATATATATATATATATATGGTCCAAGGCAATGTACTCTCTATTACACTCAATCTTATCTCTTTAATATAGTTTCTTAATTAACCATCTTATTTTGATTAAAATTTAATTATGGTTTTGTATCAATTTTACACAGAGGAGAATAATGTATCTAATATAAATCTCAATCTTCTTAGAGGATTGTTACAAGTTAATGATAATAAGAAGGGTAATTCCTTGATGTGAAATAAAGGATCATATTATGGTAGTGGCACAAATCAATAATGAAGTATCATCCTATTTCTTATGAGTTTAAATGTGGACACCAAGTAACCATTCTAATTTAGAATAATGGATGAAAATTTATTTGCTCATGAAAATTGTATCATAGAAAATTTCAAGTTTATGCTATTTGTTGAGAGTTTTTTTTGGAGGGTTCTTTTTTCACTCTATTTTGTCTAAAATCACAAATTTCGGGTCTGAACTCTTCATAATTCAAGTACATTAAAGATTTTTAAAAATATCGAATCCAAATATAATAGAAAAAACTATTTTAACAAACACAAATCAAAATCTAACCAAATTTTTTCCATCAAATTTTGACCCAAAACTTCCAAAAATCTAATAATTAGACAACGCCAAAATTCCATATCATACCCCTACTACCCATAGATCATAATATCGTCATTATGGATGAAGTGCATACCAATTATGAAGTAAGGATTTAAATAATGGTTAGCTAAATAAATTACTATGCTCCTAATATGGTCATTATGGATGAAGTGCATACCAATCAAGAAGTAAGGATTTAAATAATGATTACCTAAATAACTTACTATGCTCCTCAAGCAGAGTTACCAATAGGAAGGGACAATTTTATCGATCCAGAGAACACTTTATCACCATATTCAAGACACAACATATTATATTAAAGCCAAATGATGCATATAATGTTGCAGTAATGGGTAACGAGTAATGATTCCCATGCTCAAACTACACCCGATGGTAATGTAACAAGTAATGGTTCCACACTCAAAATAAACCTGATAGCTGTCCATCCCGTTCAATGTGAGGAAACCATATAAAGACAACAGTGCAACATTCAATTTTTGTACACGGTGAGATTATTCTAGACGACTGCTTTTTTCCTCAATTTCAAATAATGAAAAAGCAGCTGCTTCAATTTCTATTAAGGTAAAATAAGCTGCTCCATCCATCTATTAAGGTAAAATAAGCTGCTCCATCCAACGATCATTCCATTTTTTATATAAAGCTTGGATTTCAATCGCTGATTCTATCATTCTAGAGCTAGTTTTATTGTTCATATCAAGCTTTTAGTGATTTTTCTTTTGGCATGCCATTTTCATGAGTTTTATACGCTGCCTCCTTTTATGCCTCTCTTCTATGGTAGTGAATTTATGTTGTTTGTGTTTTCTTATATTTATATTCTAGAATAGAAATGATATTCTCCCTCTTATTTCTTTGTATGGTTGCTTCGCAATATGTTTCTCTGTCTATGCGGTCCACCGTTTTTTTCTTTAATTTTTTATTTCGATCATCTCATGGCCAAAAGAAATCTATAGCATGAAGTGAAAACCTTCATGTTATATTATTAATTAGAAAGAAATAATTTATTTCATATGGTTTGAAAGTGTTTGTCTAACTATAAATTATATGCGCATAAACACATATCATTAGCACTACTTCGTGAAAAGTTTCAGAAGAGTCCATGATCAAATCACTATGTAAAAGGAACAGAATTATATTCTCAACATTTCAATCTCAATAAATGGGATCAACGGTGTTAAGTTGTTGTGCAGAAAAAAACATTGGGAGTGAAGCAATATCAGGAGCACAAGGCAAGGTCCGATTACAAAATTTTCTCTTTCAATGCAGAAGTAGATATAGACTTCAATTTGAATTGAATAATTTTCCTTCAAAGGCTAGTGATGATGATATCATACATTTGAATTGAATAATTATTCTTCAAAGGATATCATACATGGAGTTTGAAGCTAGGTTAATGCATAACCACAATCAATAGAGGACATTGTCTCATTAGTTTGGATCTCTACTTGAACCTCTCAAGAATCGTCGCCTACAAAGCATTAAAGAAGGAAAAAATGTGCACAGTAATGCTATAGGGTGATAGAATTCTTTCCAAAATTCTAAAAACTATGAATAACTTCCCACTACATTCTTCTATGAGCCTACCCTACAATCGTAATAATGAGATCGAATTCCATTTGAATACTCAAATGGAATGATAAGTGTCAGACATTACGTTGAAAATGTGGCGCTCAATAATATTCTCTAATCAAGATCTCGATTGAAAGGAAAGAGATAGGTTGTTTTAAGTATCGGGGTGAAAGGGAAGAATAGAGGCAGAATCAGGGTTTCTTAGCAGGAGGTAGATCTGGGAAAAAGGAAAAAATTGTGGGATAAAATGGTCCAACTGAAAAATTAATGACAATTAGTTCAGTGGGTGGGATAAAAACGTCCAACTAAAAAATTAATGAGTAAGTTGGTTGAGAGAGTAAATCCAGGGTTGAGCGAGTTGGTCTAGCAGAGTAAATCAAGGATTCAATTTAAAGTTCACTTCGTGGGATCAATGTCAAGGAACATTTTAATCATCCAACACTTGATCTAATGGTGCATAGTGAAGACAGCTAAGCCCAAAGGGATTTTCATTTCAAATGGAATGCCTTACGGCGTAATCATAGTTATTGAAGAGTCATTATCTCTAAAATACAGGTGTAAATTATTAAGGTGTTTTAATTTGAAAATGTTGTTTTTTAAATCACTATGGGTAAAATTAATATTTTTTTTATTATACTTTTAAACCCTAGTAACCCCGCACAAAAACGCATGGAGTTAGAATTTTTTTACATAATTTACCCACGGGTAACTATCTAGTTTATCATTCCAGATTCCTCATTAGCCATTAAATAGAATATTCATCATTACATAGAGTACTTTAGTAAGGGAATAGTAAGTTACATAACCATTAACAACAACTGTAATAGCATATTGGCATAAAATTTCTGATGTAACCTTGCATCTTTTTAATGATTCCATTAATTAGATTAGTTAAACACATACTTGATATTATAAACATCACCTCATGTAAGGAATCCACATCATAAAACTAACACAACAGGAAACCACATTGTTAGACACTGATATACCCTGGAAACCTCGTAGGGTGAAAACCAACAAACATTTAATTTTATTATTAAACGCTCATGAGGGTGTTCACCCCTCACTCAATGGCTTAAGAGGGAGCTCATCCCTTAACCATTGTCATAAAGTATTACAAAGAAATATCATTAAAATACAACATAACTTGCTAAAATCTATTACAATCATCATGAAATTGTTTACCCATAAATCTCCACTCTTTATATCTTTATGGCTTAGTTGTTCCATCAATGGATCATTCAACAACTTGTACTCATTTGCATGGACCATTAATTCTTTACCTGCCACAATGTTAAACATAATATATCATTTTCACAAGTCACCATCTTTTTCTGCCAATGTTGTCGTCAACAAACATTGATATCATGGTTAAATAGAGTATTTATTAACTAATAATCAATCTTTAATAATGATTCTTCAACATCTATTCATGAAATACATGAAATGTTAATAAACTATTGCAACATGCTTCCTTTAACAACACTGCATATGCATTAGTTATAAGTGTATAACCATCAATGAACGTTTATAAACAATACCATATTAACTAATATTTCCCCTTGCATAAGCACACATTCTTACAAGACAAGTCACTACAAATTTCCAAACATTCCTTTAAAGGAACTAACACATCAGTTATAATATTCTTACATGTGAATTACATTAAGCTTTATCAAAAGAACTAGTCCTTTAGTTATTACTTTTGATGTATGCAAATATGTAAAAAAATCTAACACAACATGTTGTCATTTCCGGCATGTGAATGTATATTCTTTCCAACGAAAGCTAACACAATTCTTGCATGCATATATACATGTTATTCCACAAGAAACTAAGATAATATTTATGATAACATAAAAATAATCACATATAATTTTTTTAAAGAAATATAGCTCAATAATTCTTCTATCCATAAGAGAACATATTTCTATAACACAATGACTATTCTTTGTGCATGAAAGAGCTTATCATAATAGCCCTTCTTAAATGTATGCAACACATATTCACTTCTCTAGAATTCTACCATCATTAAGTATTATTTTCATGTAAACAACTACATACTTATTTCTCAAAACGAAGTTATATAACCTCATTTTTCTATCTTCCTATATGTAAGTTTCTCATGCTTCCATTTCAATAAATTACCATAGATAATCATCCTTATGCATAATAAGGTTAACTTAACCGTTTATGCACCGAAATCAAGAAATTACACAATTTATCTAGCGAGGCAATCTTTTAAAGAGATTATTATTTTCAATAAAGTTAACATAATAACTTTCTCTATTTACACGCAAAAACATATTTTCTATGTCACAATGGCTACCCTTTTGTGCATGCAACATGTGTTTTTCCTAACACAATGACCTTTACTTTAATGCACATAATCTTTTCAAAAAACAAGCTGCATTCTTATTCTTGTATGAACAAGATTCATATGCAACTTTTAGGAAAACAAGTTATTTTTGTTTCAAGAGATCTATCATAAAAGTCATTCGTTTCATACATGCAACTATGAACTTTTTTTCTAAAAAGAAACTATCTTAATGACTATTGGTTCGGTGTATATAAAACATACATTTTCTTCAAGAAAGTTAGTGATGATTATCTATGTGCTTAGAAGCACATGTTCCCTTCAAGAAACTAAAAATAATTTTATATTCTTACAAGAGAATCTAGCTCATTAACTGTTTATATCACACATGCAATGTATATTTAGTTCACAAGAAAATTTGAAAAATCACAATGTGTTTAAGAATATATTCCTTTTCAAGAATTTATTATAAAATAATAATAAACTCACATTTTCTATTCAAACAAAACCTAGTCACTTTTCATACTATCTTCTCAAGAACTTTACATGTCTCATGCATGTTTTCTCAAGAGGATACCTTGGCTACTTAGCAAGAATCTCATATAATTTATTCCAAGGAAATGACAAAGCTACTTAGCTTTTAACACACACATAACAACTTATCTTTTAATGTGCTTAAGCTATACAAATGATTTTAGTATGCACCTTTTCCAAGAAAATTAACCTGAGTTCTTATCTTTATATGCAAAAGATTTCATGAAACTATTTCAAGAAAATTGATTAAATTATCTTTCAACCCATGAAATAAATTCAAGAAATTAACTACTTAACTTTTTTTCAAGAGTTAAGTAAATTAACTCACACATGACAAATCTTTTCAATAAATTATTTCCTTTTCTATACATACAATTACACAATCTTTTCTGTAAACCAACATGGGTTATTTTCTATGTGCACATGATTCATAAACAAGTTGAGTCATAAGCAAGTTTTCAAAAAAAATAATCATGGTTCTTATTGTTTAATGTACAAAAATTCATATATTTTTATTTCCAAAGAATTAGCATAACTAATTTATCTTTTACCATGCAATGTTTCTAAAATAACATGGCTCATATTTTATGCAAAAGATAATTATGTGCATTCTTTTATTGAAGACCAGTATAATAAATTTTACTTTTACCATGCTTTTATGCAAGAATATTCGTAAATTTAACTCAATTAAAACATGCAAACACATGTTATTCTTTTCCAATAATAATCATAATAGTTATATTTTGTCCACACAAATAATTTATTTCTTTTCAAAAAAAATCAAAATTATATTAGTTAACTTTTCAAGCATGCACACAAATGTTTCTTTTCCAAGAAACCAAATACATATATCTCTTCAAAGAACTCCAACACAATAGTGGTATTTTTTGCACAAAAAAGACATATTCAGTTTAAAGAAAAATCTAACTTAACTGCTACTTTTGTATGCCTTCTTTTTTTCCAGAAATGCAATAACTGTTGTTTGAATTTGTGTTCTTTTCAACCTGTTGTAGTGGCTGCAACCACCCTCCAAAATTTTTCCTTAGCTTCTTTTTGGATCCTCTGTACCAACCATCCTTAGCAGCATGTCTTGCACTATCCAAATACATAAGCTTCAACTGAGCTTCAGTGACCTGCCAGCCTGTGCATGTCAACTTGTTTGTCTCCCACCATAGACTGTCATTCTAGACTTAGTCAATTATCTGGCTGAGATGCTCACCTTGAAAATTGAGAAATTCTAGAAGGGAACCATCCTTCCCTCAAGAAATTGCGCAATCTTGCTGGTCTCCATAAATGCGCAATCTAGCCTAGCAGCCTTCCCTCTTGAAAATGCACAATTCATCCTGATATTAGGCTTCAGCTCAGAAAATATGCAATTCTGATTGACAGCCAGGGTTTTAGTCCAGAATTTCTGCAATGCATGAGGGACATCTAGTCTTGCTCAGCCAATAAATTGCACAAATTTCATCCCCAAGCTTGTAGGCTATTACATGTGTTGTTAGGTTGACCGGTTCCCTTTGGATTGAGCAAGGCTGATTTTCACGCATGTGTTTCTTTTCCTGAAAAAGAAAAAAACAAAGCATCCCTAGATTTTAGGGATCTATTTTTAGCAGTTTGAGGTTACATGCAAAGATTGTTTTAGAAACCTCCCGCCAAGTGTTACTTTTTCCTAGATTTGTGGCATGCATGTCATAACCTCAATCTTATCAAAACTCATTTTCCGGATGCTACATAGTTTATTCCTCACATCAATCTTGTAGCTTTGACATCCCACGTCACATCTAGGAGTCTTCGACAAATTCGACTCAGTTTTTTCAGGGTAAGTTTGCTTCTCATGTCTTGTGCTGCATTTCTGTCATTTTTTGTATTTCTCTTTCTATAAGTGTTTTCTGCTCGATTTCAATGAATGTGTTCTGTCGTTTTGATGCATGTTAGCTTGTAGAAGCATTGTTTCAGTTTTTATTTCAATCTCACAATTGTCGCAAGCATGACATTGTTTTTGCACTGGCGGCCGCAGTCACGATGACTCGTTTCACATGCATGCTTGCTTTCCTGTTTTTTGAATCCTACAATCACAGTTTTCATGCATGATCATTCACTCTTGTTTGCACTTAGCTTCGCCATTCATTCAGACTTCTCATGTTTCTAGTCACCCGTTGGCGGGTCTGAGCTGCCTTTGCCCAGACCTTGCCTTGCCCGGTCAGTAAATGCGCATTTCTGGAAGTCAAGGCTCCGCCTTCCCTCTAGAATTGTGCAAACATGGCCCAGTACTGGCCTCTAGGCTTTATTGCGCAATTCTGGGAGGTAGTGCCTTGCTGGCCCCAGAAACTTCATAATGCAATTTGCTGATTTGCATGTCACTGCTGACTGAAATTGCGCATTGCATAGTTTCAGTCCTTAGCAGGCCAGGAAGGACTATGCATTGCACAATTCCAGTAGTCAACTAGCCTTTTGATAGCCTAGACTATGCCTTGTGTAGTTTTGGCAGTCAGTCTCCTCGCCTCCCGGTGAAAATTGTGAAATCTTCACAACCAGTCACACAGGTATGTTGCATGTCAATCCTCCATTTTGTTTTGGTTTTCAACTGATAGATTTCTTGCCATGAGTGTTGCTATGTCTCCAAGTATCAGAGGTGTTCATCTGTCTCTCAGCAGTACAGGCACAATGGCCTCCTAGAGAGTAGGGTTAAAGGACACTGTTGAGAACTGTAGATGGTGTTGAGCGAGTGTCTATGAGCTTGCCTATCTATGAAGACACCAAGTTGTTCGTAGACAAGGATAGCAAGATGAAATGAAGTGACAACGTAGAGGGAAACACCATCAGCAGCAGGATAGGGTATAAAACCTGTGAATAACCAAGGGAGGAAGTTTGTTGACAACACAAAGGAGGAGAAAAGCTACAAGCTCAAAGCAGGTCAACTTGTGATGATAGAAGCTTTGTAGATTGAGGTTAAGAGGCGACAATGCAACAACATGATTGTGCAAAGGCAGAGAAAGAAACAAAGGATGGAGGAAACAAAGAAGGAGTTGCAGGAGTTGAAGTGACTACTCAGGGAAGAACATGAGTTGTATAGAAGAGAGAAGGAAGCGTAGCATGAACAAGTACAACAAAAGGAACAACATGCACATATTGATAAAATTGTGCCCATACAGGTTATAGACCCATCCTAGCAGTTGGCATAGAGCAAATAGGGTGAGCATTGATGTCAATCACATGCACGGTTTTCAGGAGCATGAACGTCATTGTGCACACGCATTCGATCCCATCCATTAGCACACTCACCAAGGCGAAGACAAAGAACCAAGTCCAATTAGAACTGGACATAAACTTCGACGAGTTGATATGCATATACACCGACACAAATGTAGATATCAACGCAGACACTACGCATCAATATGTTGCTGGTCCAGTTTCACTCAAGACTATGATGCACATGTTATTAGACGAGTTGGAAAGAGGAGCCAAATCAGTGTACCGAGATGCAACAAAGGCAAGAGTTTGCTTCCAGAAGGATGTCACCATAGAGTACATGGACACCATCATGGGCTACCCAACTTGGCATCAGTTCGCCACCGTCGATCATCACGAGGATGTCGAAGAGTTGGTCTTCCCACAGTTGTCTGAGTCTTAGTGATGCCTTACATAGCTTACTCAAGCCTATTTTGTCTCACATGGGTACATGTGTAGATTGTAATGTAACATCTTGTAAAAGTGAAAGAACAAGTGTCGATAGTAGAATGAAATAGTCATGTAGTAGTTGGAGAGTCATGAGGGTAGGTGAAGAGTCACAAAGGGGAATGTCAAGGGTCACCCCACCCTTTGCTATTGATAGAACCTCATAACTCATTGTACAGTCTTTTTGGGAGTCAAACTTCCTATAGGTGTATCTTAGAGAAAGACTAGAGTGTATTGTAATGAGCCTTGGCTTCTCCACAGTGCAGAGCTAGTATATCTCTATGGAGGAGCAGGCAGAAGTGACTGTAACGTTCTGTTGTCGAGACTAGTAGTTGGACATGGTTGTATGTATGATTGTAACTTTCACTTTCTTAATGTAACAGAGTCAACATGTTTCATGCATATGTTGTTAATGTATTTCAGCTGTCTTGGTTACTCTAATGATATATGTAGTTGTTTTCCTACGCATGTATGTATGGACTCTTTCTATATATGTATGTATGAATCTTATTGAGATGTGCTTTTGGTTTAACCATCACTTTGGATCATTGGATAACTTGCCTTACAGCCTGTGATGTATCTTTTCTCGTGTGTTACATTTCAAGGTGCGCGTTTCCACAAGTTTCTAAAGGACGCACTGATTCCCCATTCCATGTGTTACAACCCTTCATATATCTTCCTTGGCTTGTTGTGCTGGCCCAACCCTTGCTACCAACAAGGACATCCTATTTACCTCTATGCATAACCATGGTCAAGGAAATATCATACGTCCCATTACTAGGACTCCTACACCAAACGATCTGAGGTCTAGTTGGGACTTCTTACCGGAGAGATCCCCTGACGTGTTGGCGGGTCCTGCACCGTCAACATTTTGGCGCTAGAAGGAGGGCCAAATGACAAGTTGAATCCTCAGATCTATTTTGAATATCTACATACTTATCATGACTAACTACAATTTTTTTCATCCGGAGTGTATGTCTTATGGAAACAACTTTGAAATCTCGGAAGAGATATGAAAAAAATTGTCACATAAAACATACGATGGTTGAGGCCAAGTAGCCTTGGTTAGACATGCGATGGGCATTGTAGGCTCCTGTGAAAGGCATGAAATCTTTGAAGATTACATGACATGCGCGTTATTCGCCTACACGCTTCGAGGGCACCCTTAGTTTGCCACGCTGCCCGAAAAACCTATTCATTCTCTTTCTCATCTGGTCTCGGAGATAGACTGTGCTTTCAATCATTTTGACTGTAAAGCACTCAATAAATAAATTCTGAAATTACAAAAAGCACTCGATGGATTCATTGAACAATTTCACACATGCTTTTGTAATCTTGCATATCGATTTCCTGAAGACGAAATTGATTGGGAATTTCTCGATGGAATATTTAAGTATCTTCTTTACATATCCGAAAATCTGCAATTCTTGAAATCACTCGAATCCTGCTTAGCATACTTTGGCGATGGAGCTATGCAATCACAGGCAAACACAGTTGTTGTCACAAGTGATGGTCCGTCTTCACCTCATCGAACAACTCCACCATGTAGAGTGATGTGGAAGAACATGCACACACAACTGTTGAATTGTCACATCCTCTAACCCCACATGTTCTTGATATCTGCATAGATTTGGTTTGCAAGCTTGTTGGTTGTCATGTGGATTCGTTCCCTCAACCTTCTTCCCCACGTTCCATTGATCCTCTAGATTTTACTGCCTTGTGTTCTTCCATTCTGGACTCCACACGTGTTATGAACAAGGATCAAGTTGTTGACGGAGTTGGTGTTATGTAGCCAACCTGTGTTATCATTCATAATGAGTGTGTGCGAGAATCCAAAGAAGAACCTGCGGTGAAGGATAACTCCCTTTTACCCGCGCCTCACCCGCTCTATCCTAACATCCCTTATGATTCTGCCACTATTAATTTCCCCTTTGAAAACTATGGAAAATTTTAGGGGCTAATACTCACATTTGGGCTAATTTTCCATAATTTTTCAAAAAAAAGGATTCACCAATTTCCATTTTTTATAAAAATGATTCACCCAAATTTCACAATATAAAATTATTTTACCTTGAAAATGGCCAACATTATATAGAGAGTATATATAAAATTATTATAAATTTGAATAATTTTACAAATACGTAAATAAACATTTTATAGTTTGCATATTAGGGACTAGTGAGATTCGCCAATGTTTTTAAACTTCAATATAATTATCCATACTTAAAATTTTCCATGGTGAAAACTCATTTCCGGATGTTTCTACTTCTGATCATTCATAGGACACATCGGACGTCAGTCTGTCATTACATTGTGGAGAGGACACATCTTCCTCTAAAAATTCGTGCAATCTATCATCTATCATTTTTTAAAACACAGAGGGTGAACATCGCTTCTTCTCATCTACCCCTCTACACGATTCATCAAATCATGAGGATGCTTATGAACATCCCAAATTTTCTGATCGTGGCTGTCGTGATCTCTGTACTTCTTCATTCGATCACGATGTTGATTCACTCGATGTTAATATGTCCAGGCCATTGGTCTCTGATGATCTAACTATTAACGAAGTTGAAACCCCATAGGTTGTCAAAGCACTTCAGCCCGAGCTGATCGTTATGTCAGGTCCTCGATGTCCTAAGGTCGGTTTCACTTCCGATAAGGAAATTGTTGAAACACGCAAGGCTCCTCATCACTCTCTGCTTCACATTGAAGATCAACCAAATAACTAGATTTCGCTTCCTCCACTCGAATCACATTATCCCATTGCTCTTACGTTGGAGGAATCTTACACAGCAAGCACACTTGCGTGACATAAGTGGTCTACTTTTCTCAAGTTTTCTTGCATGTCACAATCAAGAGAATGCATATGCTTAACATCTACACGCAGTGTAGCACAACACCATGACAAGTCCACAAAGTGCATGTCATGCACTTTCACTCATTTCTTTTCCGTGGACGCATTTAAACCCAAAGTGTGTTTGTCTTCTTCATCACATCTTTCATGTTTGCTGGTTCGTGTGACTGTGTTATTGTAAAACTACACCTTCACTAACATGGGTCAACCAATGCGCTGATGGCTACATTGGAAGTATCGCTTCACGTGAGTAGACCCAGACCCATGAACTGTTAGCTTAGGAGTAGGAGTAGTATTTTCTTCTTGTTGGTTTGCTTGCATGCATGTTTTCTTCCTTATTTGTTTCTTTGCTCGCTTTCTTGTTTTCTTACTCCCTTTGCTTTCGCATTTTCTTCTGCTCTTCACTCTTTTGTTGTTTCTTGGCTTTTTATGTTCGTAGGTTAGTTTCACATGAACTGTGTGTGAATCTTGAAACAAGCCGAGTAAAGTGCAAGAGCATTTGTGTAGTTATCAATACTTGGTTATCTATCGTCCAAGCTCTGTATGAAGAACTTGTTCTTTAGTCCATGATAAACCAATGGAAAATATGTTATGTTCGAAGTGACCCCTGATAAAACACAACGCTTGCACACTAACTAGTATCACCTTCTCTGGTCGGTTGTTTTTGGGTTAACCCTTGTCAGCTCAGTCAAGTAGAGTAAGGTGAGGGGGAAAACATTAACAAGTATGTTAGAGGTATATAAAAAATATTTCTCTGAAGGAACAACCTCTTCTTCTCTCAATAAGTCAGGATCCCTCTTCCGACTTTGAAATGAGTAAGTGTTATGCACAGTGTTTGAAAAAAATGAAAATATGAAAATTTTGAAAAAATGAAAAATGAATAAGGTGAAAGAAGAGAAAGGTTGTTGGTGCAAAGAGGTAATGCAAGTAACTCCACCAGGGTACTGACCAGGCTTGCTCGCAACGGAGAGATGCTTGTGTTCTTGCTTGACTCTGTTGGGGTACTGTCCAGGCCTGTTGGTAGTGGAGCAACACCAGAGATGAAACTTAAACTTTGACTGTCATATTGCTTGTGTACCAATATACCCCTCATCCCTAATTGAAACAAATGTGTTGACTTGGCTTGGAATGTGTGCTGAGTAACCAAGAGCATGGCAGGTACTACATCTTTCAATCAAGCTAGTCTAGGAATCAAAATGATCTGAGAATTGAACAATACTTATAGAGGAGTTAGACTTGATTTTCATGAAACAAGGTCTATTCATAGAGCTGGAACTCTACCAGTGTATCGCTAGGTGTTGTAGCAGCTACAACCACCCTCCAAAATTTTTTCTTAGCTTCATTTTGGAGCCTCCCTACCAACCATCCTTAGCAGCATGTCTTGCACTGTCCAAGTACATAGGCTTCAACTGAGTTTCAGTGGTTTGCCAGCTTGTGCATGTCAACTTGTTTGTCTCCCACTGCAAGCTTTCATTCTAGACTTAGTCAATTTTCTAGTTGAGATGCTCATGTTGAAATTTACGCAATTTTGGAGGGGAAGCAGCCTTCCCTCAAGAAATTGCGCAATCTTGCTGGTCTCCATAAATGCGCAATCCATCCAGGCAACCTTCCCTCTGGAAAATGCGTAATTCAGCCCAACACTGGGCTTCAGCTTAGAAAATGCACAATTATGACCGACAACCAGGGCTTCAATTCTGAAATTACACAATGCATGAGGGACAACCAGTCTTGCTCAACCCAAAAATTGCACAAATTTCATCCCCAGGCTTCCAGGTTATTGCATGTGTTGTCAGGTTGACCGGTTCCCTCCAAGCTTAAGCCAGGTTGATTTGCACGCATGGCCTGCTTTTCCTGAAAGAGTAAAAAGCAAAGCATCCCTAGATTTTAGCGATCTATTTTTAGCAGTTGGAGGTTACATGCAAAGATTGTTTTAGAAACCTCCCACCAAGTGTCACTTTTTCCTAGACTTGTGGCATGTGCGTCATAATATTGATCTTATAAAAACTCATTTGTCAGATGCTTTAGAGCTCACTCCTCACATTGATGTTGCAACTCTGACATCCCACATCGCATCTAGGAGTCTTCGTCACATTTTGTTTAGCCTTTTCAGGGTATGTCTGCTTCTCATGTCTTGTGCTGCATTTCTATCGCTTTTTGTATTTTGCTTTGTGTAAGTGTTATCTTCTTGATTTCAATGAACACTTGTTGTCGTTTTGATGCATATTAGCTTGTAGAAGCATTGTTTCAATTTTTCTTTGCATCTCACTATTGTCGCACGCATGACAATTTTCCTACCCTAACAGTAACCGTCGCAGTGACTCGCTTCACACCCATACTTGCTTTTCCATTTTCTGAATCCCGCACTCACTGTTTGCGTGCATGATCATTCACTCTTGTTTTTAGTCAGCTTCAAACTTCTCATGTTTCCAGTTGCCTGTCGGCGAGTCTGGGCTTTCTTGGCCTAGGCCTTGCCTTTCCCGACTAGAAAATGCGCATTTCTGGAAGTGAAGGCCCTACCTTCCCTCCATAATTGTGAAAATTTGGCCCAATGCTAGCCTCCAGGATTACATTACATAATTCAGGGAGGCAGTGCCTTGCTGGCCCTAAAAACTGCGTAATGTACTTTACTCATTTGCATGTGACTACTGATTGATATTGCGCATTGTGCAATTTCAATCCTCAGCAAGCCAGGATGGACTATGCATTGCATATTTCCAGCAGTCATTTAGCCTCCTGACAGCATGGACTACTCCTTTCATAGTTTTTGCAGTCAGTCTCCCAGCCTCCAGGTGAAAATTTGCGCAATATTCATAGTCAGTCACACAGGTATGTTGCATGTCAATCCTTCATTTCGTTTTGGTTTTCAACTGACAGATTTCTTGCCATGAGTGTTTCTATGTCTCCAAGTATCACAGGTGTTCATCTGCCTCTTAAAAGTATAGGTACAATGGCCTCCCAAAGAGCAGGGTTAAAGGACACTATTTAGAGTGCAACTGGAGATGCAGTTGAGCGAGTGTCTATGAGCTTGCCTATCTATGAAGACACCAAACTATTCATAGACAAGCATACCAAGATGAAATGAAGTGGCATCACAGAAAGTAGCACAATCAGGAGGAGCAGAGGGTAGCAGACCTACACATAACCAAGGCAGGAGGGAGGTTTTTCACAACACAGAGGTGAAGCAAAGCTGCAAGCTCAAAGCAAATCCACTTGTGATGAAAGCATATTTGGAGATTGAGGCTAAGAGGTGACAACGTGACAAGAGGATTGCGCAAAGAAAAAGAAAGAAACAAAGAATCAAGGAAACAAAGAAGGAGTTAGAGGAGTTGAAGCAGAAACTTAGGTAAGAACAGGAGTTGTGCAGAAGAGAGAAGGAAGCATAGCAGGAACAGGTATAGTAGAAGGTGCAACATGCACAAATTGATGAAACTGCACCCATACATGTTATATACCCATCCCAGTAGCTGGCATAGAGAAGATAGGGTGAGCAGTGATGTCAATCACATGCACGGTGTTCAGGAGCATGAATTTCATTGTGCACACGCATACGATCCCATCCATTAGCACACTCACTGAGGTGAAGACAAAGAACCAAGTCGAACTGGAGCTAGACATGTACTTTGACGAGTTGATGTGCATAGCCATCAACACAGACTTTGAGATCAATGCAGACACTATGCATCAGTATATTGCTGGTGTGGATGCACTCAAGACTATGATGCGCATGTTATCAGACGAGTTGGACAGAGGAGCTAAACCAATGTACCTGGATGCAACAAACACAAGAGTTCGCTTCTAGAATGATATCACCACAGAATACATGGACACCATCATAGACTACCCAGCTTGGCATCGGTTCATGACCATCGATCATTGCGAGGATGTCAAAGAGTTAGTCTTCCAAAAACTCTCTGAGTCTTAGTGATGTCTTGCATGGCTTACTCAAGCCTATTTTGTCTCATGTGGGTACATGTGCAAATTGTAATGTAACATCTTGTAAAAGTGAAAGAACAAGTGTCGATAATAGAATGTAGCAGTCATGTTGTAGTTGGAGAGTCATGAGGGTAGGTGAAGAGTCACAAAGGGGAATGTCAAGGGTCACCCCACCCTTTTCTATTTATATAACCTCACAACTCATTGTACAATATTTTTGGGAACCAAGCTTCCTATAGGTGCATCTTAGAGAAAGCTTGGAGTGTATTGTAACAAGCCTTGGCTTCTCCACAGTGCAGAGCTAGTATATCTCTTTGGAGGAGTAAGCGGCAGTGATTGTAACATTCCGTTATCGGGACTAGTAGTTGGACATGGTTGTATGTATGATTGGAACTTTCACTTTCTGAATATAACAGAGCCAACATGTTTCATGCATATGTTATTATTGTATTTCAATTGTCTTGGTTAATCTAATGATGTATGTAGTTGTTTGCCTACGCACGTATGCATGGACTCTTTCTATATATGTATGTATGAATCTTATTGAGATGTACTGTTGGTTTAACCATCACTTTGGATCATTGGCTAACTTGCCTTCCAGCCTGTGATGTATCTTTGCTCGTATGTTCCCTTTCGAGCTGCATGTTTCCACAGGTTTCTAAGGAGTGCACTCATTCCCCATTCCATGAGTTAGAACCCTTCATACATCTTCCTTGGCTTGTTGCATTGGTCACACTCTTGCTACCAACAAGCACATCCTACCTACCTCTGCGGAAAACTGCGGTCTAGGCAATACCGTACGACCCACTTCTGGGACTCCTACAACAAACAATCTGAGGTCTAGTTGGAACTTCTTACCAAGGAGATCCCCTGACATGTTGACGGGTCCAACACCATCAACACAACCAAAATAGTTATTTCTATGTTCAAAATAAATATATATTCATTTCAAGTACTAACACATAAACACCTATCTTTTCCAAAAACTCTTTCAAGAATTCTATTAAAAAATTAACACACAATATTCACAGAGAATGATAACATTATTTCTCTCTTACACACAAGATTCACATGTACTTTTTTTTAAAGAAAAATGAGAAGGTTACTTAGCGTTTATGTGTGAAATTCCCCTTTTGTTTTCGCCTCCCACTTTCATCCTTCATGTTCGCAACTCTATTCTTCCCCTTATTCACGCCATAGATGTCCTCGATTTATGCAAATAAATAATTCCACAGTATTATCAAAATGTTGTAGTGGCTACAACTATCCTACAAAATTTTACCTTAGCTTCATTTTGGAGCCTCCCTACCAACCGTCCTTAACAACATGTCTTGCACTGATAGGTACTTATGCTTCAGTTGAGCTTCTGTGGCTTATCATCTTTTGTTTTCTAGCTTGTTTTCCTTTCACCCAGAAGATGACATCCCGTGACTTGGTCATCAAGTGGTTCTTGTGCTCACACGTAGAATTATGCAAAACTAGAGGGAAACTAGCCTTGCGCTCCAGAATTTCACAGAGCATCAAATCAGCCTGCTGCTCTTCATAAATGCGCAGAGCAAGCAGACTGCCTTCTCTCAGAATTTGTGCAGTTCTAGCTAGCAGCCTTGGCTTCAATCCAAAAATTGTACAGAGCTTGAGGGGTATCCAGAGCCACTCAACCTATAAACTGCGCAGAAATTATCCAGAGGCTTGCAATCTATTGCATGTTCTCCCAAGTTGATTGGTTCCCTCCAAGACTGAGCAATCTTGCTTTGCATACATGGGCTAATTTTTCCCGAAAAAGAAAAAAAACAAAAAGAAAAATCATCCTGAGATTTTAGGGATCTATTTTTAACAACTGGAGCTTACATGGAAAATCCATTTTAGAAACCTCCCTCAAAGTGTCATTTTTCATAGATTTGTGGCATGCGCATCATAAGACTTGATCTTGTCAAAACTATTTTTTCGAATCTTAAGAGCTCATTCTTCACTTTGGCCTTGGAGTTTTGTCATTGTCATCACATCTAGGAACCTTCGGTACACTCAGCTCAGCTTTTTCCAAGTAAGTACGCTTTTCATGTACTTTTGCTGCTTTTTTGTCGCCTTTTGTATTTCGTTTGTGTAAGTGTTGTTTTATTGGTTTTGTTGAATGCTTGTTGTCATTTTAATGCATGTTATCTTGTAGAAGCAACGTTTCAAGTTTTTCATTGCATCTCCTTATTGTCACATGCATGACATTGTTTCTGCACTAATGCGGTCGTCATTGCAGTGACTCGCTTCACACACTTACCTCTTTTCCCATTTACTGAATCCTACACTCACTGATTGCATACATGTTCATTCACTCATGTTTGCACCTAGCTTTGCACATGCATTCTGTCTTTACTGTTTTCAGTCACCCGTCGAAAGGTCTGAGCTGCCTTGGCCCAGACCTTTCCTTGCCCAGCTTGCACTGCACATTTCTGGGATGGAAGGCCTTGCCTTGCTCCCAAAAATTTCACAGAGCTTGCTTCACACTAGCCTCCCAGGCTTACTCTGCACAATTCTGAGAGGCAGTACCTCAGTTGACCCCCAGAATTGCGCAATGCAATTTTCCTGGGTTGTAGTCATTCTGACTAAAACTACGCATTCAATAGTTTTAGTCCTTAGCAGGCCTAATTGGACTATGTTCTATGCAATTTAAACATTCATTCAACTCACTGACAACCCAGACTGTGTTTTGTGTAGTTTTGATAGTGAGTCTCCCATCCTCCTGGTGAAAATTGCGCAAATCTTCCAGTGAGTCACCCAGGTGTGTTGCATGTCATTCCTCAAGTTGATTTTGGTTTTCAAATGACAATTTTTTTCCATAGTGTTTCTCTGTCTCTAGGTATCACAAGTGTTCATTAGTCTCTCAGTAGTACAGATACAATGGCTTCCAAGAGAGCAAGGTCAAAGGACACCGTTGAGAGTGCAACTAGAGATGTGGTCGAGCAAGTGTCTATGAGCTTGCCCATCTATGAAGACACTAAGATTTTCATAGACAAGGAGATAAAGATTAAATTGTAGGACATCAATGACATCTTTTCAGGCACATTTGAGGAGAATCTAGACGACCCCAGAGTCTATGTCAACATACACAACCTTGGCTTGTACCGGATTGCATGCATGTATCTTGCGTTTCCATGCGCGGATATGATCCAGAGGATTGTCTCAAATAATGATCTAGAGACAATGGTGTTGAGAAGTGTCAGTGGAACAGAACTTGCTACCTTCAAGGCAAAGGACTTCCAAGAGATGTATCACTTGCCGCAATCGGTGGTCATAATGGATGCACCCTTTACTAGGCCAACAACAATGCAAACTCACAAGACATCTTGAAGAGCTGGGTGAAAGAGCCATATAAGTTTAGGAAAACACCCAACCAAGTGTACAAGACAAGGATATTTCTAAAGGAATATCAACTCTTGGTCATCTTCGCATGCTGCTTATATGGCCAGGAGAATATAAAGACCTTCTCGAAGAGTTGGGTGATTGTGTTGGATTAGTTGGCGAACGAAAGAAGACCTTTCAATTGGTTTGACATGTTGGCTCTCTAAGTGAAAGGACAGGTAACTGAATCCTGACATCTACCCAAGGGTCATCAAGAAAATATTTTCATGTCTGCTTACATACTTGATGCAATCTGTGCCCATCAGTAGTACCCAGGCTTCGGTTGGGCTTGGACACCTTCAAAAACCTTTGTGCACACCTATTGCAGGTTGTTCTCTAGGTGCAGCTTCTGTAGAGTTATAATACAGTTATCAGACCACTTCATCCCCCTAGTGTATAGGATGATCTTTGAGTAGGATCCAACTTGCATGTCACAGGCAGCGATGGAGACATTGGTTAACATAGCAGATTGGTATGCCTCGTCCTTTGGCACCTTCATCCAGATGTAGAGCGCAGAGAAGGCTCTGCATGTTTTGTCAAAGTTTGCAATGAATAAGTTGGTCATGCAAGAGGTTGCATACCACATCTCAATGGGGTTGTTAGCAAGGCTGCATAGGAAGAAGAAGGCACCTTGGCTTGCTATTCCTTTGTACATTAGTTTGTATAAGATCCTGAATCTCAAGCATGCTGAGGCCGAGATAGAGGAATTCAAGAGGTTCACCTTCAGCACCAGAAGTTTCAATCCATATGACCCGCATTTCTTAGTAAAGGACCATTGTACGAGGGTGTATCATCGTTGGATCCACGGGGCGTGTCATTGGCCTAACAAAGACCCATGGAGATACTTCTATAACTTCTCAAGGCTCAATGAACTGATCAATATGGTTGTAGAATGGCTAAGAGTACAGAAGGAAACAACATCTTAGAGAGCAGCACCATCAGCAACAGTAGAGGGCAGTAGACTTGCGCTTGACAAAGGCAAGAGGAAGGTTTTTGACAAAGCAGAGGTGATAACACTACAAAAGATTGCACAAAGGAATAGGGAGAAGAAAAATCTAGAGGAGGCAGAAAAGGACTTGCAGTAGTTGAAGAAAAAGTTAAGGGAAGAACATGAACAATAGGAGGCACAACATGCACATATTGATGAAACTGCACCCATACATGTAATTGATTCATCAGAGCAACTGGCACATAACAGACACGGTGAGAAGTCACAGGAGCAAGACTTTGCTCAAGAGATTGAAAATATGGACACAAATGTGGTTCAACCTAAGTTAGATCAGGAAATTGACCTCATGCCTCATAACCAAGAGGTCACTCCACTGGCTTTGCCAAATCCGGGAGAAGAGCAAGTCCCAAACGATCAAGGAGACACTGAAATCTTTGAGGACAATCTAGAAGTAGATGTGCACAACATATCTTTCAATGAGTCACAACACAAAGTTGTGCAGTCACGCAGAGTACCCACTCCGGATGTTCATGTATCTCCTACATAGTTTTAAGAATGAGTGATAGTGTCTAATGTGTGCAGACATCCTACTGCATTGGCTGATGCCACCCAGGCATATGTTGAAGCCACTAGCTCGAGTGTTATATTCTTGATAGTTGAGAATGATAGCATGGATAAGGAGCTACAAGCGGGCAATCAAGGGCAAGAGAAAGTTACAACATCCACAAGAGCAGAGTTGAGGAAATCTATACTTGATGAAATATTTTCTCTCGAGACAATCATGTAGAAGTTATACTTCAAGTTCGTCACCGTGCATAAGTCAGTTTTCTATCTTAACAATTGGCAGTACCATTGTGCTAGGAGAGCACACATCTTGTCAGACATACACACTTTTGTTGATCACATGCAGATATGGACAATGAGGTACAAGGGATCCCCAGTGCACTTGCCAAAGATGATGAAGCCAAAGGAAATGGAGTTGAAGGCACGCATCCAAAGTCAGATCTAGAACTATGAGGAACTCTCACAGCTCATCACCATCATAAAGGCTTTACATGTAGAAGTGTTTAGGAGCGTGGATTTCATTATGTGCATGCATGCATATGACCCCATCCATTGGCACAGTCACTGAGGTGAAGACAAAGAGCCAAGTCTGACTGGAGCTCATGTACTTTGATTAGTTGATGCGCATAGCCATTAGTGCAAACTTGCAGATGAACCCAAACACTATGCACAAGTATGCTATTGGTCCGTCTGCACTCAAGACCATGATGCACATGATATTGAAGAGTTGGAAAGAGGTGCGAAATCATTGTACCCAGAGTACACGGACACCATAACATACTATCAAGCTTGGCTTCAGTTCGCCACCATCAATCATTGAGAGGATGTCAAAGAGTTACTATTCCCACAGTTGTCCGAGTCTTAGTGATGTCTTGCATGGCCTACTCAAGCCCATTTAATCTCACATGGGTACATGTGAAAATTTTATTGTAAACATGTTGTAAAAGTGAAAGTCCAAGTGTCAATAGTAGAATGTAACAATCATGTGTAAGTTGAAGAGTCATGAGGGTAGTTGAAGAGTCACAAAGGGGGAATCTCAAGGGTCACCCCACCCTTTTCTATTTATAGAATCTCATAACTCATTATAGAGGCTTTTGGGAGCCAAACTTTTGATAGGTATAACTTAGATAAAGCTTGGAGTGTATTGTAACGAGCCTTGGATTCTCTACAGTGAAGAGCTGGTAAATCTCTTTGGAGGAGCAGGCGGAAGTGACTATAATGTTCCGCTATCGGGGCAAGTGGTTGTCATGGTTGTATGTATGATTGGATCTTTAACTCTTTTAATATAACAGAGCCAAAAATTTTCATGCATATATTGTTATTGTAGTTTGACTATCTTGGTTACTCTAATGATGTACATAGTTGTAATTTACACATGTATGTATGGACTATTCCATCTGTGTTTGTATGAATCTTATCGAAGTGTGTTGTTGGTACAATCCATCACATTGGATTGTCGGCTATCCTACTTTCCATCTCGTGACATCTTTAAACTCGTGTGTTCCGTTACAAGCTGCGTGTTATCATAGGCTTCTAGGGGGCGCACTCTTCCCCCCTTCTATTTGTTAGAGCCTTTCATGCACCTTCCTTGACTTTTTGCAAGGTCCCAGCCTTGCTTCCAACAAGGATATCTTATGTACCTCTACACGTGACCCTAGTCAAGGCGATACTGTACTACCCACTACTGGGGCTTGTACTCCAAACAATCTGAGGTCTAGTTGGGACTTCTTACCGGGGAGATCCCTTGACATGTTGGCGAGTCCAACACCGTCAACATTTCTGGTGCTAGAAGGAGGGTTGGATGACATGATGAGTCCTCACATCATGTTTTTAATATTTGCACATCTATCATGGATATTGTTGTAGTTAACCCTCTGCAATGTTTGTCCAACGCACATCCCTTTATAGTCACGAAAGAGTTCTTTGATCACTTGTCGGAACTCACATATGATGGTGATGGCGAAGTGGTCTAGCCTAAGAACTTACATGACTTCCTTGCATTCTTAGGGAATGAGGAAGATTTTGATGAAGTAGAGGTCAGTATGCTGCTTGCGTACACACTTCGTGAATTCCTGGAACTATGGTGCCACAAACTACCTCTCAATTGTGTGCACTCA
>APFE031456030.1:2123-12179 GCA_000404065.3 Pinus taeda
TATGTCGGCTCTGATTATATTATGACCCCTTAGACTCCTATATATAGAAAGGAGGTCTTGTCATTTGTATCATCCATGAATTGTTCATTTGTGTAATGTAAATGAGGTTTCCCCCTTGAAGAGGCTTAATTCTAAGGCATTTATCTTTCTTTTCTATCTTTTTGTGAGTTGTTTTCATAACATTTGATATCAGAGCTTTGGGTTCTAGGTTTCGCTGCTCTAAACAGGTCATCTTGGAATTTTCGCTATAACTTGTTTTCTGTGATGTTTCAGAAGCAAAAAAAAAAAACCATTTGAGACAAAATCGTGCTGAACCTTAGGTCCTAATTTCATATATTTTCTCGTTATATTTTCGGATATATGACTTGAGGAAGTTAGGGTTTTTGCAAGCTCCAGAATTTCATCTAAAACAGGTCATCATAGAATTTTGCTATAATGTTTTCACTATGAAGTTTCAGAAGCTAAAAAAAAAACCATTTGAGAAGAAATTGGTCTGAACCTCGAGTCCGAATTTCAGATCTTGGGTCACTAGCATTTCAGATATATGATCTGAGGAAGTTAGGGTTTTTGCAGACTCCTGAATTACATCCTAAACAAGTGACCTTGGGAAAATCATCATAGCTTTCTCTCTAAGTGTCAGAGTGAAATTTTGTAAGAAGTTACAGAAAGAGGACAAACTTTTTTGTTTTTGGGTATAATTTTCAGAAACTAAGGTTGAAATAGTGACATGTGGCATGTTGTACAAGTTCACTCTATTGAACTAGTCTATAATTAGGGCATCGCGGGAGATTGGGAATAAATGTTTTTTTCAGGAATCCAACTGCGATCAAACTTGTGGAGTTAGAAAGAGGACTCAGAGGGCTATTACAGGCTGAAATTTTAGAACTTAAAGATCCGAAATTATAGAGTTACATTCGTTTCAAGATCGAGCTCCTAAAATCAAGAAAAAATGAGATGAGGAAGTTTGATGGCAAGGATCCGGTAAATTAGATACTACAGATGGAGAAATATTTTGATCTACATGGTGTACCACTATTACAAGAGGAAATTATTGTATCTAATTATGTAGAACTGAATCAATTTTTATGGTAGAAAGGGATTTGTTCTCGTAAAACACTTGTCACGTGGTCAATTTTCATGGAGGAAATGATAGCACATTATGAGGATACCAAGAGAAACACCTTCTTTAGCCAATTGCTAAATCTCAAACAAAAGGTTTCAATGGTAGAGCACATTGAGGATTTTCAAAAATTGAATATAAGGGTAAATGATATTCTAGAGAAGCAAAAGATAAATAGTTTTATCTATGCCATGGAAACCGATATCAATGGTATGAAAGCATATTGGAAGAAATACATGGAATATTTGAAGAAAGACATGGAAGGTTTGAAGGAAGGTGGGACAAAGCTGCTACAAGAGAGGCATCCTAATGACGAAAAGGATCAAGAAACGTCAAAGGAAGAGGATATACACTGAGAACCAACCCTAGAGAAAGAACAAATGAATCCAACCATATCTTGTATTGCAATAGTAGGAATTACCACTCCTCAAACTCTCAATATAGAAGGACATATCAAGAAGAAGAAGGTTCAAGAAGTGAAATATCAGGAAGAAAATCATCAAGAAACATCAAAAGAAACAGATACTCATTGGGAACTAGTGCCAGAGAAAGAAGAAATGAATCTAACCATATCTTGTAATGCATTGGTCAGAATTACCACTCCTCAAACTATAAATATAGAAGGACATATCAAGAAGAAAAAGGTAATAGTGTTGATTCATTCAGGTAGTACCCATAATTTTATTCATTGTAAGATAACCAAGGAATTGAATTTTTTCCTATATCTAGCACCAGAGTGTTAAGTGATGGTTGTAAGTGGAGGAACCATAAATTGCTTTGGAAAGTGCCATAATATCAAGCTTTCCATGGGAGAATATGTATTGAGTAGCCCAATGCTTTCCGTTCCAATAGGTGGTACTGATGTTGTACTAGGAGTCCAATGGCTACAATTCTTGGGTACAATAACTTTTAATTTTCAAGAACTTTTCATAAAAGTTTCTTCGGAAGTAAAGGATGTTGAATTAAGGGGTATCACAAGGAAACTAGGAAAGATAATAAGCTCTAATAGAATGACAAAGCTTCTAAAGAAAGAACAAAAAAGTGTAATTGCACAATTATGTTCGCTAATGGTTCCCACATAAAAATCATCTATTTCTACAGATTTCCAAAAAGTCTTGGACAATCATTCCAAGGTATTTGACACTCCCAAAGGTCTCCCACATATTCATGATCATGATCATGCTATTCATTTGATTCTAGGAAGTGTTCCTCCAAACATCAAGCCTTATAGATATCTATATACCCAAAGGAATAAATTCTTCTATTTTGTACAAAATGTCACAACTCTCCTCTTTTTTTTTTTACATGTAATATATATAGTATATGAATAACCCGCATATATCAATGTATTAAAAAATCTCATATTATTATAACCAACTCCATACGTTATAAATCAAACCCATATAAAAAAAATAATACATATAGTTTTCGGTGCAATCAAAACTATACTCATCGCATAACATTCTCAATGGTGGTATAACATTAGAACCCGTGGCCTATTATTGAACTGCGTTTTTGGTGAATCCAAATGGTGCCAAATCCCGTGCCATGTGACACCTAACACGGTCGAACCGTGGCATATAATTGTGACAATCATATAGTATGTGATAATTCCAATGGTTTCGGAGTATGAATGTTACCATACACTCGGAACCATATGGTCATACCATAAACTCTACACATTTTTGTTTATATCATAAACTATGTTTAATACCTTTCCTACGTTAACGTAAAGTTCCCACCATATATGCGTTCAACATTTTATAACATAGGTTTGTAATTTATGCGTTAAACCACCATGTAACATGTGTGTTATGAAACTTTAATATTAACCCACCACCATATGTTATAATATATGTCGTTTCAACATTTTTGAAATATATCTGTTATGTGTGCATTTTAATATATGGTTTATATACAGTTTTATTTTTTATATAATGCATTTAAATATATATTTTAATGCATCATAATAAAAATGATTTTTAATATCACCATATATATACCCATTATTCACCATGCAATTAACTGAAGATATTACCATTAAAATGAAGTTGGAGATCTGCCATTGAGTTGAACCTCTACTTCTGCTATGTGTCGAGCAATAAAATATTGTTTCGTCATAAAATCCACAAGTAGTTTCTCATTCATCCGGAGGCCAAATGTGCCTATTCAAGTTGCATTGGAGTTGTTTCTGCAAGCTCTACGCAATGACGATGCTTCCACGTAAATCCAGTAACTTTGAATTTTAGTCTTTTTCTAGATCCTTGATCAATTTCGGATCATCCCATAGAAGTTTGCCATCCCCTTATTCTTTGAGCTTGAGAAAGAAATCATAAGGACACACAGGTGGATGTAGATTGCCAAATCAAAAGGAGTGGAGGATGTAGGGCACATGGAGGAGAAATTGAAGGAGATGGGCAGAGAACTGAGCAACATAAGGGACGGAGAGGCAATGATGAAAGCTCAGTTGGAGGTAGAGAATGCATGCCTAAGGGGACAACTATAAGAAAGGGAAAGTCAGTTGGCAGTTATGGCCAGTTTATCCTTAGAGGCAATCCAATGCAGGATGCCAACAAAGTCTTATGCCTTGTATCCCAAGGAACAATGGCTATAATGACAAATTAAGACTTTAGCATAGAGAGACACCATGCCCTTCCAAGACTATAGATAATTCATTGATCTCTATAATCAAAGAACCTTGGAAGATAGAGAAAAAATGTCTGAGTTTTACCTACACAACTTGGCCTTGACATATTGGAATGTGTGGGACCCAAATTCAAAACTAGGGGACTTGCAATTGATGCTTTTAGCATCATGGATGAATCATGAGGAGGAAAGAGATGCAGAAATGAAAAAGGTAATGGCAAGAGGAGAGACAAAACCCCTCATGATAAGAGCTGAGTAATCTAATCCAATGGTTGTCATCAGTACCCATAACACGATTGAAACTAATCATAAGCTTGCACCTAGGTACCTTGCTACACAAGAGCGAGCAATCACACACTTTGACGACATGTTTAGATTGCTAGGAGATGACAGCATGCAACCTTGTCAAAGGAGATGGAACACCTTGCCTTACAACCTAAGAATTAGATAATACCATTCTCCCAGAGGATGAGAGAAGAACTAAGCAGAACACCCATGTACAAGCAATCGCTACAAAGACTCCAAGTCAATTAGATTAGATTGAGAATCAGTCCACCACTACTCCTAGGAATGTTGGAAGGAAGGAAAGAAGAAGAAATTATAGCAGAAGCATGGGATGTTAGGGAGGCCACCACAACAATGAAGGATATGGATATAGATTAAGTTTCTCAGAGGATGAGCAACACCTTCAGTAGGGGGGTGATGATGAGCCTCATCATTGGGTAACTATATGGACCTTAATGCACCTCTAAGCTTATTAAAATAAACTCTTCTCATAATTCCTTACATATTTTAATTATATTTTACTTAATGAGATGAGTAAAAGTAATATCTTATGTCTAGTGGTCTAATGTGCATTGATTGCAAGTTTTTGAGAGAAAATCATGGAAATTTTGTCTAATTAAGGGTAGAAACTCGAATGAGACAAGGAGAAGAGATTATAGTAGATAGATCCTCCTCATTTAATCCTCACTCATTCGAATTTTCCTCAATCAAATCACACTATCTCGGAGTTGCAAGCAGCTAAGTCATGGAGATCATAGGTAACTAACCTAGTGGCAGTTAAGAGCCAGTTCATCTTAATTTTGGGAGCCAAGCCTCCCTAGATTTAAGGAAGTCTTTGGAAACTTCAATTGTATAAATAAGGAGGCCTAGAGCCTCATTAGGATTCATATTTTTTTATGTAAGATCACTAACCATTTTCGAGTTCAATTTTTGTGGAAAAACATTGTTATGTAATTTTTCGGATATGATAATGAGAATGAGTATTTCCTTGTTCCAGAACTGAGTTGACTCAAAGGGCTAAAGCTCTTGGGTTAGGGCCCAAACCTAGAAAAGACTCCTCTTCTTGTACTTGTATGCTTGGGTTATTTCATAGATTAATTGTTGAATTGGTTTTAACATTGTTTCATTGAAGTAGTTGTGAATTTGATTAGTTTGATTCCATTTGTGCATTCTTTAGCAGTAGCTTAGAAACATAAAGGAATACCAAAAAAGGCTGATAGCAGGTGGATTCATCCTCACTCCTCCCTTTAGGGACCATGGTTTGAGGAAAGAACTCCTATGCATCCCCCAAAAAGAAAAATTCTAATTTCTTTTGGAATTTAGGGTTTTCTGCTACTTAGGCCAGCATCTTTTTAGTTTTCAAGAATAGGATTCAGTTTTCATTTCTGATAGCTCCAACTTTGTATTATATCTCATAGTATTTCACAATATTTTTCAAGTATTTACATGCATGAACTAGGCAACTAAATAATGAAATTATGTTTTCTTAAGTTGATTGAAAGTCTTTCTTGTTTGACATGGTTCATGGATAAATGCCAGTGATATAGGTATTGCAAGAATTTCAATAGTGCAGGAAGATCTCATGTGAACAACCCCAGCCTAAATCCATCCATCCATGATCACCAAAAGCTAGCAACTCCCTCAACCAATTCATCGTTACATAAGAACAACTTTCTAGGTTTGTTAAGCAAATCCAACTATCTTAAAAACTTTGTTCTGAGCTCTGAAGAAGTTTGATCCACTCCCTTGCCTTATTTCTTCCATCATTCATCTTCTCTAAGCCCTATACCACCTTCTGTAGGATGACCTGTAGTGGCCTGTTTTGAGGCTGATTTGTGGAAAAAGTATCCAGAGGGATAGAAGAAGACCCCTACCTGTCTCCCAAGCCATCTGACCTTTCACCACCGTCTCTAACCCACCTACCACATCACCAAGAAGATTCAATAGTCACATTTTCACAAAAAGGACAAAACGGAAAAAAGAGTTATTATGTTCATTCATATGCACAACAGTAGAATGTTTGGTTATTCCAAATTACATGCCTAGTACAGTTAGGATTACACACATGTTAACCTAGAATCCTTTTGAAGCAAGATCTCTTAGCGATTAGTTAGATGAGTTGTGTGTTCAAAGCATTTGATTTCAGTCTTTCCTTACTGCAGTAGACATTATTTAAATTCTCCCAATTAGTACAAAATTCCCCTTTACTCATTGTTAATCAAGCTCCTTCTGAAGCAATAGAAGTCTGGTTTGATAATCCATAGTGGTCTATCGCCAGCTCAGTAGTGACAAAGAGTGGACCCATCGCAACTTCTTGTGTATACAACACTGTCACCTCCAATTTGTACGAACCCTGGGTTGATAAAGTAAGGTTGGTAGCCCCAAGAGTTGCAACATTATTGCTGCAATACTGGTGCTCATCACTTGTAGTAGCCTATTTTAACCCTTGTTTGTAACAACCCCAAAATTAAAATATGCAACTAATTAGATAAATTATTCGATTTACAATAAAAACACCCCTATTCAACTAATTAGCATATATTTTTTGAAAAATAGGAGCAAAGCAAACTTACCTGTAGTGATGATATTCCTTACTTGTAATTTCGGAGTTGAACACTATTTGAACCCTGCTAACCACAACAAAGTTTTGGGGATGACTCTCCACCCAATCGTAGGCTCAACTACATATAATCTTTCTATTCTTGGCAACCCCAAAGCCATCAATCAACATACTACTACCAAGGTATCATTTGTCTCACAACACTTTTCTCCCAAGAGAATGGATGAAGGAATGATCTCTTGTCTTTCTCATCGTCTATTAAATAGACCAAACATTGGAAAAAGAACGACATGCACACATTCCATGTGTCAACATGCAATTTTTTTTTTTTTTTTTTAAGTTTTACTTAAGTTAAATTTTATCTTAATTTATTTATTTCTTATTTTATTTCACTTTACTTTTGATAACTTTATTATTTTTTTACTATTTTTAATAGTTTCTCCAGTTAATCTTTTTTTTTTATTTTACTTTTTGTTAACTTACTCATTGTCACTTATTTTATGTTTACTTTTATATATACTCATCTAAAACTCTAGTATTATTATTTACTATTTTATTTATTTGTATATTATTATATTTCTTCAATATTTATTATCTTTTTATTTATTTTTTATTATTTATTTGTTTCTATTTTAATATTATAGTATATTTTTCTTATTATTGAGGGACATTACATACTCCCCCTCTTTAAGGAACTTCATCCCGAAGTTAAATTGAATCATTCAACATTTTATTTATTTAGTTATTTATTACTTCATGTTTTCCCTGCACTCTCTGCTGAACTAGTATGACCAACAAGCATCGAAAGTTTCCACAACACCCGGGAAATCTCAAGGAATCTCTGTGTTTTTCACCACTTTCAGAACCAGGCATAAGCCTCATCGGTCTATATCCTAACCCAAGGTTGGCCCTAAGACTCGCAACTAGCTCGAACCTCATCTACCCCAAGGCAGGCATCGAGTCCCAGTACTTAATGACTTTGGGCATCTTGCAAAGCTGGCCCACTCCCTCCATACCTACTAAGGTGCACAACCCCATGCATCGAAGTCCTTGCACCCCCACCAGACTTCGGCATCTCAATCTGATATCAAGCACCTAGCCTACAATATCAGGCACTTGGCCTCCTCAAGATGGTCTTGTAGCCCCTTAAGAGCTATCCATGAAGAGCTATACAAGACAAAGGAACCACTGACATATGTAGTGTTGATTGAGTATGTTCCCAACCCATATGGTGTTACATATTCTCCCTCACAAGTATGGCCTCCCATGAGATCATCAAATAAATCGTCCCTCTTGGAATATTTGTGGATTTCCTGTTAGTTACCACATCTCAACATGAAACCACTACATTAGTTATAATCATAGTATCATAGAAAATACTCTAGATGCCAACTTTTGCATTTCATCATGATAACATAACATCATTGTTAATCAACACATTCTCATGTTATAAAATTTGCTTTCAATTACCATATTCTTCACATCATAATATCCTCATAATTTATAAAATCAACATATGAACATCAAAGACATATCATTAGATAATAAATGAACCACATGTTAATATACCTCAATATAACATCGTAATCCATATGCATGTCATATTCATCATGAGAATTCAATGCCATTATCATGATAAATGAATAAATAAGAACCACATATAAATCATTGCCCTCTCATCCGAACTATATCTCTTTACCACATACCATCTCATTATGAAACATCATTAATATGAGAATCATCTCAATACTTATCAAATATAGAACAACAATACAATTTAAGCATTAATATCATGAATTGATTTCATTTACTTATATAAACAATAAATACTAATTATGAATTAAGATTATTGAACATCCGTCTAAGATCTATGTTATCTTATGAGTACTATTAATGTCATGTTTTCATCAAGGTACCAATTACTTTTCAATAGTCATTTCTTGTTCCTTCTATTAGGAAGTTAACTATTTACCTAGGGGGTATAGTCATCCTTGTTAAATTTCAAGAGGTGACATCCTGAGAGCAATGTTGACCAATTAAACTTTTGAGATCCAAATTACTATGAGAATTCAATTGCATATATTTGTAATCATACAAATTACATCTATATCATTATATAAATGATGCTCCCAACTGTAAATGAAACCCAAAATCACACAAATCTACACCCTTGCAAGGTCAAACTCTTACATCAATTATATTAAAATAAAAATGTTAGTAAATAAGATACAACATAGGCACATGATCACATTATTGCTACCAACCCATAAATAACTAAAGTGAGCATTATCAAAATAATCAACAAATTATATTTTAGATGGCTTATTGTGGATGAGCATCATGAGAAAACTTGGTACCTCTATAATCAATTGATGATATCAAGTCATAATTGAGACAACATCAAAACTCATTTAATTTAATAAGGGACATGATATTATGAGTTGTTCTAAAACTAATGCCAACAAGGTCAAGAAAATTTTCCCTAGGTCAAATGTAACTTTAATCTATTAGTATCCACCACCTTAATAGCTATATCAAAAGAAAGCCAAAGAAAGCCAACAGTAAATAAAATTGACATCCTAAATTAATAGACTATATTAAGTAACCAATCAATAATCAAGAAAGTTAAACATTGTTAATGTATCAAAATGCTTTTAAAAGTAATTGCAATTGCAATTATTTACCATTCAATCTGTTTCTATATAATTTATCTAATTTATTTTTCCGCCAGGTAAATAAAATACTCTTCTTTTATCTTTAATATACATTCAAAATTAACTTCTATCAATATTCAAAATATTATTATTTATTGTATTCAAAATGTCACTCAAATTATCATCAATTATGAAATTTATAAAATGCATAAATTCACAATTTTAAATATAATTTAATCAACTAATTAATATATATAAAAATATTCCAAAAATAACTTATCAAATTTCTCTTTTATACTTAATTTACACACACGCACTTATAATAGGAAAAATAATCAAAATTTTGATTCTATATTCAATAATTTTACCACCTATATATGTAACCAAGACTTTCTATATTTTAAATATAAAAACATTAAAATAATTTCTATCTAAACAAATTAAAACTTTATACATTTAAAAAAATAAAACTTTATATTCCCATGTATGATTTCCAACCATTTTCTTAAACATTAATCATAAACCTATCCTATCGTTTTCTATAATGCTTTACTTACAAAGTAAGAGTAAAAATAAAGTATTGGGTCATTATTTTATGATTTCAAACTTTATCTTATTACTTCTCAACTGAAGTATATAAAATAAATAAAATAGATTCTACGGAAAAAAACGCGAAAAAGGCACAACGTTAAGATTTTTGAAAAAATGACGAACTGTTTGCTAAAATATAAAGTGCCGTTATCTCAATTAAATGCATTGCACTCTCCCGTTATGTAGAAAGAACGGGCCAC
>APFE031456039.1:0-21591 GCA_000404065.3 Pinus taeda
ACACTTTCATCATTATACATCCTGAGATTCTCATACTGAATTCTGAGAGTTTGAAGTTTAGCACGCTTTACCTGTTCTTCTCCTTCGTAGCTCAAGACAATCTTGTCCCATATTTCTTTTGCTGATTTATATTGCATAACTTTCACAAACTCTGTTTGAGATAAGCATCCCAGCAAAGTATTGACTGCTTTAACATTTATTTCATATTTCTTCTTTTCGGCCGCATCTGTAGGAGTAGGTGAAGGAAAATTGTAGCATGTCTCTATGATATCCCAAACATCTATGCCAAGAGATTGAAGATATGCAGTAACTCTTACCTTCCAATAGTTGAAGTTTGTCCCATCAAAAATCGGTGGCCTGATAGATGCTTCCCTCTCGTAGTTGCTCATGATGAAAGATCTTCCTTCAATCGATCAAGCTTCTTCAGAAGGACCTGCTCTGATACCAATTGTTGAAAATAATACTTAGAGGGGGGGGTGAATCAGTATTATCTAGTTCTTTTACCAAATCTTCCTTATTTACACTTTGAAGTATTTTTGCATATCAGTACCATAAAACAATGAGCATGAACAAGAAAAACAGACAGTCACATCAAAGAACACCAGATATAAGGTGGAAACCCAATGTGGGTGAAAACCACCTGCTGCAATATGTCTATATCTTCTTTCAAATTAGAAACTCCTTTTACAATGGTCTTGTACTGGTGCAGTCCTTTACCAGTACGCAGGCTGCAACCTGCAGAGAGCTACAACTCTCTGATTAGTCTCTCCTGGAAGGGAGCTACAACCCCCTACTTCTTTTCAAGGACCGCTTTTCATAAATTTCAAACTGGATCCATATACATCAAATGATCATCAAGTACATGTAAATTACATAGTCAGCTGCAGTAACCAGATCAACAATAACAAAACTAAACCCAGAACACCTTATAAACAGAAGATCTTAAGACAGATATGTAGTTTTCCTTTCACTGGCCTGCGTCCCCACGCACTTCACCTTCTGCACCCCTGCGTATACACGCAGAAAGCCTTCTGTTGCACCGCGTGCCTATGCACTTCTTCTTCAATTGCGCTACGTACTGTTACTGCAGGTACGCACCCAGATACACTATCGCACCGCGTACTTCACTGAAGCCACGCACCCAAAAACACTAATGGAGTAATTTTATTTATTAGTCCTTACCATCTCGTAGTGGCATGGGACTATAGTAATCGAAATTTGGAAGTTAGTATTAGTTTAATTATTTTTAAGCAAATTTTTTAGGTAGACACCACATATTTCACATATTTTACACTACATTTTATTTCGCAGTCTTATTTGGCCTCTTCTCGAGGCAGGGAGGCAAAACCATATCATATATTTACTTGTTTGCTTGACATTTTAATGCATTTTGAAACTGGTTGCTTGGCATTTTGAAATAGGTGAACTAATGTTTACATTAGTCAATAACATTAAATGCTAGACGCTAGCTCATAACGCTAGCTCATAAGGGTATTAATATAAGTTGAAATTTACACCATGCCTTGACACCATGCCTGGCTGGGCATGTCAAAATTGCCCTTCATGTCAAAATTAAATTTCCCTTCATGTCAAAATTGTAGTTTGCATGAGACCAACCAACCAACTTTACTTGCCAGCAGAGTTTTCCGTCTTAACCAGTAACCCAGGTTCTAGGGCAGAAGAGAGCTGTGAAGAATCACAATAGGGAGAGCTATGAGGTAACATAATAAACTATGTCAACAATTGCTACAAACTGAAAAATTCAAACAACTTAGCCTACCTTCCTATCACTTATAATCTCAACCTATGATTTTGGAAGGAAACTCAGGAAACTCACCCACCATTTTCAGGTTGCCAGAGGACGAAAGGGTCTTTCTGATGGGCCAACAGCTCTTTGATATGAATCTTTGGATATCTTCTTCTTTCCAACTTGCCGACAGTGTGGTCTCCATCTTGTCTCAACTCCGCTTGGCGTTAACACGTCCCTAGTCTTCTTCATGATTGAACCGTTCTCTGAGTCAGAAGTTGCTTGGACTTAACACATCACTGGTCTTCTTCATGATTGTACCATGACCCAAAGTCTTGGGCTTTGAATCAGAAGTTGCAGTAGAGAACTTGGTGGGCGTTGTGGAATTAGGTTTGCCATGAGATCTTGCATCGTCATCCGAGGAAGGAAGCCCAAATCTGTTACATCGTTGTCCGAGGAAGGAAGCGCAAAATCTGTTAGCCATCCGAGGAAGGAAGCCTAGAATCTGTTACATCGTCGTCCAAGGAAGGAAGCCCATAATTTGTTAGCCTTATTGATACCTTTCAACCCTAAATGGAGTGTCTCCACTATCAAATCTTCTCTCGTGACTACATGTACCAGAAAGCTCAAATGATCAACAATTTTGAAAACTTGAGGCCAAATTCCACATGTAGTCATAGCTGGAATGGAACCAAGAAAGGTAGGCACGTCTTATTCCTCCTGAAAGTCCCCACAGTGCTCCTTTGTAGCTAACCAGAATGAATCTTTTGCCGCACTAAAGAAAATTGTTGCCTTATTGAGATCTGTCAACCCTAAATGGAGCGTCTCCACTATCAAATATGCTCTCGTGACTACATGTACAATTATGGGAAGCTCAAATGATCAATAATTTTGAAAGCTTGAGGCCAAAGTCCACCTGTAGTTGTAACTAGAATGGCACCAAGAAAGGCAGGCGCGTCTTCTTCCTCCTTAAAGCCCCCGTGGTGATCCTCAGTAGCTAACTAGAATCAATCTTTTGCCGCAGGAAAGAAAAGGAAAGCAACTGTAGTGAAATATTGTGTTTGGCTGCTAAGTTTCTCTAAAGGCATTAGTTCTTTAGTTATACCTCTGTGGTGAGCCTGGTTAGATTTCCCAGTCCATCCATTGAAAAACTATGTGTTTGTGTTTGGAAATTGAGTTTCTTCAAGGCAATTGTTCTCTGGTCACACCTCCCAATGAGGCAAGAGGCACATGTAGCGCATCCAAATGCAAATTTTATAAATCACAGCTACCACATAGCATATTAATCATCCTACACAAAACACTATGTGGGACCTACCATGAAGGCCATGTGTCTCATCATTCCATTTATCAAAACTCTACCATCCTTAACCTCAACCTTGTTCATTCCTCAGCCTCATGCCCTCCTTAACCTCGTTTTTATTCATTCCTACCTTGGCCTTTTTCATTCCTTGGGCTCATTCATTCCACGGTGGAGTCCATTTCTCTGCAACTTATGTTGCATATATTGTTGACATGTTCAAAAACCTGGTACATTTTCTCAATTGGTGTTCTATTGTAGTGGTTTTCAAATTTCTACTCTTTTTGCAATCATTCTGGAACATAACATTTTATTTTGCTCTGCTAATCTATATTGTTTTCTTATCGCTCTTGCTTCACTGGTTTTATTTATGTACCAGTCTATGATTCTGCTTCAATGGGATGCCTGTTTGATTTGGGTGTTACTTGGCCTATGCACTGTTGGCTGCTTGTGATGGAAGTTGGTAGAAGTTGGTGGTTAGTAACAGGAATTTTGGACGTATGTTCAACCCTGTCAATATGAATCCCGGTAGTATGGATGCCTCCCCGAATAATACAGAAAGGCTAGCTAGATGGAGGAAGGGGAGGCTAGAAATGAATCTGAATGTCGCCTAATTGCTTGTGGCTCGATGAGTATAATAGTGCTAGGCAATGGCAAGCCTTTCCTTCCTTTATTTCAATAGTATCCTTTCTCTCTCACCCTGGGGAGAACTTGACTTTGCCTAATGGGGAGAATGGGGAGACATAAGCTTCAATAAAGTAGTTCCCTATCATTCATTGACAGACATTCTAAACTAACTAGTTCTTGATCAATTGCACCTGGATAGGCATCCGTCGGTTATAACTACACCTAATACCATTATAGATTTATAGTTATAGGCTTATCTATTTTAGGCATGGAATGAGGATTCTGAAGATGAGGATCATTTCCAAGAATATTTAGTAACAAACTCATGATAAGAAAATTTCTAATAGGTATCAAAGTTCCTTCCCCAGTGGAACCCAAGGTTCCTAACAACATCATGAAAACACCTGTAGGATCTAAATGTTCAAAAATAATCCACATTGATATGCTTTTGCCTTTTGAACCTCCATTCGTGTTTATATCAACGCTGCTACCCATCTGGCCAAGCGCAAGCTATAAGCTTCTTGGTAGAATGACTAACAATACAAATTTACTAGATATATCTGTAGCAAATTCGTTCACCCAAAGTTATAAAATTCTGGATAGATTGACTGATAAAACTAATTTGTGAGATATTTCTCTACCAAATTCGTTCAATTTCTCTCCATTACATATCGAGAGGATTATGATCTCAATGCGTGAAAGGCTAATTGTAGAATTGGGTTATCGAACTGCTAGGTTGCATTTGAGTTTGCAGTGGCCCATCGATTAGGATACGGTCAAGGACCTGACGGTCGTCGTTACCGCAAGAATGCAGTGTACTTTGTCTCCATTACAAAATTATTTTAATGAATTCGTGATCACAACAAATGTGTCTGCAAGAGCAACATCCAATAGCAAGAGCACAAGAAGATATGTGTGCGCTCATTTGACAATGTCTTATAGTGCTTATAGTAATTGACTGGTTAACCAATTTTCTCTTCTCATATGGAACTTAATCTGCTCGCTATGAATCTCTAGCTTAAGCTCCAACTTCCGATCCATCCAACAATAAAGCTCTCCATCCATCCAGCCATCTAGCCAGTCGTCTCCGGTACTTTTATTAGAGCAGCCTCACAACCAACTTCAGTTAATTTATCCCAACCCTTGGTTCATCTCCCAACTCCCAATCCATCCTACCAGCTTCAGCTCCCGATCAAGCTCTAGCTCCAGCATCCATTTTTCCATGCTCTATTTACTATGAGATTAGACTCAGGGAGACAAACCCATCGCTACAGCAATGAAGAATAGGGACCTACTTGAAACAGAGCATGTTGATTTGAGTGATCTAAAGAATCATCTCGCTAAGTCTTATTTTTTCTATATTCAACTTAATAACCCACATAAGGCACTAAGGTCATAAACAGATTGAAAAGGATTTGTTATTCAATTTCATCACATAACATATTGGGTTGGGTTTTTTGTACATATGGGATTTTAAGAAATATTTGCACATAATATAGGTGCTTTTATATATGGAAATGGAAATATGAATATTGCTTGCTTTTTTGGAATGAAATTCAATTTTCATATTTCAAGTCTAAGATTTCATCTCTGTCATGAATAGGACTCTAGCCCAATAGGTCAATAAAAGAAATTTCAAAGTGGCTCTCATGAATAACCTTGCCAAAGAATGATTCTTATGTTATGTCCGCTTCTGGTGGGAAGGTGTCCCTATTCAACATGATGAAATTTAAGGTGAAACAATTTTGTAGAGTGTAAATAAGCATCTGTTATCTTGATTCTTGGGTTTATTTGCTTCATCTTACTTTGTTTAAACTATAATTTTATTGTGTATGATTTCACATTTATCACATATTGAATAAGATATTCATCCATATAGGTTGCCATGGTCTTGTTAAAGCATGGATTTAAACTCTAGTTCTTTCTTGAGGCTTTGAACATCTCCTTTGATAAAAAACATTTTTGTGTTTGAAATTCATTTTATTTTAATTATCTTCATGAGAGATTTTCAGGCCATTGAGACCTACTTCTTTGCAGGTCATGACAACATTTATGCCATCCCCACCTGCATCTTTTCTTGCTTTCCATCCTCAAGATAATAATATCATTCCTATTGGAATGGAGGATTCAACAATTCAGATATACAATGTCCACATTATGTTTTCTTATTTGCATTTGAGTCGCTCATTGAAATAAGTAATTTCTCATATCAATCTCTATCTGCAGCTTTGTGTATGGGGTATAGATGGATGGGATAAGCCAAGTCAAAATATATTCAGTTGTAGACTTCAAGACCATCACCAGTTGATGGAGATACTAGAGTATTGTTCCATAATGATCAAGTCCACTTGTTGGCCGTGCATGAGAGGCAGGTTGCTATTTATAACGCTTCCAGAAGTGAAACATGCCATCAATCATAAGTAGATTTCTTCTTTTCTTGAGGTGGGTATTTGTTTTGTAAAGTCTTTATCATTATTGCAGAAACTAGCCACACTTAAAATCATAAGAACAAGCCTGAGTGCACTAAATTTGTCACACATAATAACGAGAAAACTCATACAAGTATCTAATCTCTTGATTTCAATGATTAATTTTAAGTTGTCTGTGACTAATTAGTGGATTGATATATATTAATTTTAATGACTGATCCTAACCTACAACAGGTTCTTTTTTTATCTTGGCAATGGTATTTTGAAGTCTGGTATCAAAACTGTGCATTGGCTTTTGCCTTTTGATGACTTTCTTGTTGATTATGGCCTAACATCTCCTGGTGATTACCATATTAGCTCAACTTTTTGGCTTCATTAGTTACATCTTTATCTTCAAAAGCAAAATGCCATGTTACATCTTTCTCTTTGAAAGCACAATGTCATGTTGCATCTTTCTCTTTGAAAGCACAATGTCGTGTTACATCTTTCTCTTTGAAAGCACAATGTCGTGTTGCATCTTTCTCTTTGAAAGCACAATTTCCTGTTGTTGAATTAGTTTTCTCAATTTTGAGTTGTGATTCGATACCTTTATCAACCATCAATGTGAAGTTCCCAAAACACATGCTCTGCCTCCTTAGTCATGGATTTCCTGCCAAGAAGTGTTTCACAGTCACATGGAAATGTAGTTTGGAAAAAAGACAGGTGGATTATGTTGTTTCTTGTTATAGCTTGTTAGGATATTTCGACACGTAGGGAATAGTTAAGTATAACCTAGTCTAGTATAGAGTTAGGTAAAGTGTTTTTCTTTACTATGTACTTTTGTAATTTACAATCCAACGGTCACGATATGTAGTGATCCGACAATTCATTCTCTCCTTGGTATTACCGACACTTGATCCGTGGCTTAACACTCTATTGGTCCATGATCTCTATTTAAAGAGCATGGAGGGTCATTTGTAGGTTAACTGTTCATGAGAGAAGCTTATGTAAAATTTCATTCTTTTATTAATAATTGCCTGAAGTGGCCGCGTTGGCTCAGGCCGTGGACTGTTTCCCTCTTTGAGGGTTTTAACCACGTCAAAAATACTGGTGTATTGATGTGTGATCTGTTTTTGAGCGGTGTCCTTTGGTGTTCTGTTTGAGGAACTTACCCTGTAAATTCCTACATGGTAACAGAGCTATTTGAGGGCCGTGTCCGTTGGTGATCCAAATTTGAATCCGGTAGAACTGCATCCGACTGCCGTTTCCTAGATCTGTTGTTTCTGACTGCTTTCAGGCCAAGAGGACTGCTCTGTTGTGTTAGGAGCATCTGTTCCAGTGACGAACCCCTTTTGTTTCACGCAAAAAGGTTTATGGTAGCCCTAGCTACGTCATTTTTAAGATCTAGAGGTATACAATGTTTTATTTGCAGTTTCTAGTTATTTTCTGTCTGTTTACTATTTCAGTTTATTTAGCTTCTTTTTTATTACCAGATCTATACCTTTCATTTATGCGTATGCTCTTTGCCCTGCAACTCTGTGTGATCTGGGCAAATCGTCTTTATTTTCTTGATTTTTCATATGGCAATGATTGATTTGTGCAGTGAAGGCTATTTTCTTGATTTTTCAGATGGAAATGATTGGTTTGCATAGTCAATGCTGTGGAACACTGGCGTTTATATTTTCTACTTCTTTGCTTTTGAATGGGGATAATACTCTGGCATTGCAGGGCTAGGTTTTAATTTTTGTGGTTCTATTATGGCTCATGAATGGATGTATTTATGGATTGAAATTTAAGGAAAATATGGGTTTACTGTAACATATGAATGGGATGCATCCAAGCATTGAAATTTCAGAAGTTGGGTTTATTGTGTATATGAAATGGCATGTGTTCATGCTTTTGAAATTTTACTCCGATAAAAGAAAAGATGGATTTGGTATTGCATATGAATGAGATGTATTCTTCGTATATGCTTGGCCATCTATAGAGGTTTTTCGTATGAATGGGATGCATCCAAGAATTGAAATTTCAGAAGTTTGGTTTATTGTGCATATGAAATGGCATGTGTTCATGCTTTTGAAATTTTACTTAGAGAAAAGAAAAGATGGATTTGGTATTAACTTAGTCTAAAATGAAATAAGACATTCAATGTGTTCCTGAAAAGTAATTGCACAATGATCCAGTCCAAGAAAACAAGGTTTTCCACAAACCAATTAACTCTTCTAGAAAAATTCAACAATTTCAATTTAATAATCCTATCGGCCTCTCTTTATACCTTTTGGGACAATTGCTAGTTATAGCTATTGCCATCTAAAATTAATATACCTAAAATCTACTTACCCATGACGTGAAAAAGTTGCGGTTTTGAGAGGAAACTCGTACAATATTATTAATTTCTTTTGCAGAAGGCATTACACTGAATTTCTTTTGTAGACGACATTACACTGAATTTCTTTTGTAGACGGCATTATGCTGGTTGAAATTTGATGGCCATATCACCCATCAATATAGCCGTAGTTTAACTAGTTGGAGGAATTGTCTTCAAAGTTATAGAAATTTTGGTCATATTTAAAGAAAATCCATCAAGGATTTTTGTAAATCCAAATTATAGCTGTTAAACTTCAAAATCTTAAGTGTCTTGGACGTTTTTGATGGTGCTGAATCCATTTCCACCATCAAAACACCACTGCATCTACAATATTTTTTAAATTTTTTTTGTACGAATTCCGACCACGTTTAACCATCCAATTAATTGTTCAGGAAACTTGATAGACAACTCCAATTAATTTTTCAGGAGGCTTAATAGACAACTCTTCCGCCTCCGTATCAATATATTGCCAAAAAAAAATTGATTATTGTTAAACTATTTTAATTGGTTTGAATATTAGATGGAATTTTTTTATCAATTTCCATATTAGTTAAAAAAATAATTTCATCATTGTAAGTGGCTCTTATCATCATGATTATGTATAACACTAGACTCATTTAAATATCTTTTTATTTATATCTAATTCTCATTTTTAATGTCCTTCATAAAATTTAAACTTATTTCTAGACATATCGATGGTTCTATATTAAACATGGTTGGTTTTATTTCCTTATTAAGATTTTGATAAATTACTTTGTATCCTTATAAAACATGATGAGATAACACCGTTTTTAGTTTTAGAATTATAAGATTTAATAAAATTATTATTAAAATTAAATTAAAATAATTAATTTTATATAAAAAGTTTAGAAAATATGATTTTTTTAATTAATTAATAATTAAATCTATTATATTATTAAAAAATCAATTATAAATATAATATTTCCTATATAATAAGTAAATTTTAATTAATTTTAATATATTAATAAATTTTGTTTTAATTAAATATCATATTTTTATAATATTAAAATTCAAAGTAATTACACATCAAAGGGTAAAAGAGATAATTGCCTCATTATAATAACAAACTTCATTTTTGAATCAATGATATCAATATCATTCTAATCATAATCAAAAAAATTATATTTATTTTCAAATAATTCGTCCAAAAGTTGAGAAGAAACTTTTGACAAGAAATTAAAAAAATAAAAAAACAAACTATTAATAAAAATGGGTGAAATAATATTTTGAAAAATATTATATATAAAAAATATTAATATATATATATATGATATTATATATATGTAATATATCATATATATATATATATATATATATTATATATATATATATATATATATAAAAAGTAGTGTTAAGTTATTAATATTAATAAAAGTCAAAGACATACATATAATGTAAAAATTATTTTAAGATTTAAAATCAATTAGAGACATGAAGCAAATTCATCAAATAGATAAATTTCAAAGGATAAATATATAAGAAAATTAATAAAAAAAAACTAAAGAACAAGGGAGAGATAAAAATGAAAAAATCCAAATGATCACAAGAAATAAGACCAACAGATTACTATAAATATAAATGGAATGAAATGGCCATCTATACAAGCTACACTTGCTAGTTCTAAACATAGATTCAAATAACACATTGTGAACATCCACTTAAATAAATAACACATTGTGATATTCACACCATAGAATCCTTAACTCATAAATAATATTATTGAAAATTGATAACTATTCACATAAACTTGTTTTTCAAAAGATTTAAATTTCTTTTTATTTTTAAAATAAACCATTCAATCCTCTTTTACTTGAATTATGAGTAAATAATATTTTTTTTATTTTTATTATCTTTAATAAACATTCTTTGAAATTATTACAATCCAATATTCAAAACAATTATACACAATTAAATTAAATTAACCATTGATATTATTCAAAACAATTATACACAATTAAATTAAATTAACCATTGATATAATTATGAAACTATGGATTAAACCCTTGTTACATATAAAGTTAAATCTTGTGACAACAAAAGGGTGAGTCAATATAATCTAATCTCTCCTCAACAACCAACAATAAAGATGTTAGAAAGTGAATTGTTATGGATTCCTAAGTCCGGTGACAAAGACACCACATAATGTGCAGAGCATCTAAAGTGGTGTCAGAAAGAAGATAAAGGAACAGGCTTTTCTGGATGTAATTGACTACATCTCTTTAGCACTAAGTTTGCCATATTCTCATGATATTTTTAAATATGCATTTTAAATTATAACGAATGAATACATGATTATTCTTAACATTAATGAATATAAGTAGTTGTATATTTTTAATTTTTAAAAAAATTATAATAAATGTGTATTTTTTTTTTAATTTATTAATATTAAAATTATTAATTTGATCTGAATAAAATATTATAATTTTTTTCTTTTCAGTATTAATTAAATATTTATTTGATTAATAAAAAACATTATAATGACATGTTTTTTTTAAGTTTATCAGTATTAAATGTTCTATTTTTGATAAAAATATTATAAGGATGTTTTTTTAAATCTATCAATATCAAATATCCATTTGATTTAATAAATATAATAAAAATATATGGTGCTTTTTATTTATTTTAATTATTTGGTATTTAAGTATTAAATATTTGGTTTGAATAAAAGAAATATTATTTTAAATCTATTAATGTTAATATCATATTTGATTACCAAATATTATTTTAAATCTATCAATGTTAATATCATATTTGATTACCAAATATTATTTTAAATCTATCAATGTTAATATCATATTTGATTTGATGAGAACATTGAATAAGTAATAGAGATAACCATTATGAAAAATCGATTATGAAATTTTTTATACAAATATTTAACCTCCATTTCCCGAATGGGTTCTGATTAGGTTAACCCTCAACCCACTCCGCCTACGGCAGGGACTAATAATAGCTCTATATATATTATTAGCCACTCAAATATTATATACAGATGATATTTCTAAGATGACAACTCCATATATATTGTTGGCCACTCAAATATTATACACGGGCGATGTTTCCAACCGCCTCCATTTTGCCCATGGCCCATTCCGATAAAAATAGACCTCGCCTCGCCAAATTTGCCAACCCTTTGATAATTCTCCACGCGATCGGCAGTTTTATCTCCTCTCTTCTCCGCTATATATACAAGCACAACGGTTAAGAACTAATGACAGAGGTGCAGAGGCAGTAGTCACGCTCCTGCTCCGCTCTCCAAATAATATATCCACTTGCCGCTATTGCTTCCGATCAATTAGATTAATATAGCTGGTACCTACATAGATTTTCGTTAAATTACAGAAAAAAGAGAGTCGTGACACAGAAGCGTACAAAATGGCTTTTAACAAGAGGCTTCTCTGGACATTCTCGGCCTTTATTTTTGTTCCAAGTCTCCAAGGCGTTTACGGTATGTACGGGCACTTTCTTGATTTGATTTTATGGTGGGCGTGATCTTTGAGAAGCTGGTATCTGATCATAATAATGGGATTGATAATATGTTAATGTATAAAGTATTTAATGATTAACATTATCAGGTGCCGTGGTATGTGAGATGCTGCATAGCGAGGTTTGTGCGTTTTCGGTGTCGTCTTCTGGCACACGTTGTGTGCTTGAGAAGTCCATCTTGAGCAACGGAGATGTGCAGTACGATTGCCAGGTGAGTTAGAATTGAATAAATTCTTTACATCTATAAGGGAAATTACAATTTTATATTCTTGAGAAATTTACAACCATGGATTGAATGGTTTTGGTATTTATGCAAGCTATTCAGATGATTTTACCTATGCAGAAATTTACATTCATGGAATGGGTGGTTTTTATTAAAGCTATTTAAATTAGGTTACACATTCAAATCTTCATGTGATTGACTGGCTTATTCAGGTTTAATTGGCTAGTTTCGGTTTACTGAGAAAACTGAATTCAGATTGTAATCAATCTGACCATTTGACAGTATACAGACTGCAGTTTTTCTCATTCTGTTGCTTATATTATGTGTCCACCATGTTTTTATTGGGTTTATATTTATTTTCTGAATCATTGTATAGTTATAAGTTATGCTAAATGTTTCAAGTTTTTGCTGCTTCTTATTTTGTTTGGGTACTTATTTAGTAGGTCATTAACATAGCACTCTAAGATCTTAGGGATGATATTATGGAAAGAGGTGGTCATAGCACGTTGGTATGGGTCTTTTATGTTTTTTATGCCTAACGGCATGACTCTATAATAAGAAGTTTCCCACTCCTAGTGAAAGGCTATCTTATGTCTATTCTCATTGGATTTTAGGACCTGGTTATAATTTAAGAAGTCTTCTGTGATTGACATCATTTTATACCAATCACTAAATCTACACACAGATACATATTCAAATTTCTATAAATTGAGTGTTTTAGTAGATTTTTTAGATTTTTTATTTATTTATGCATTTAAAACAAAAACAAAAATAGTGATTCCACTGAAAATTATTTTATAAAATTTTAAAAACAGAGATTTCACTAATAATTGTATCATAATATTTTGATGAAAATTAATATTTATAAATATGTTTTTTATGATTTTTATTCAAAATTTAGAAAAAATTATTACAAACTAATTATATCATAATCATAAAATTTTGAAGAGAACTAATCTTTCACAAATATGTCTTTTATGATTTTGATTTAAAATCTAGAAAAAAATTATTAGAACGACAAATTTGAGTTATAAATTATGCAACAAAATTTTCAAAATTCTGAATCAATTTATACATTTCAAATAAGGAAAAAAAAATTCATATATAAGTAAGTGTTTTTAATATTTTAAGATAATTTTGATTTTTTTCAAAATAATTAATTATTTATTTATACATTTCAAATAATAATTAGTGATTTCACCTGAAATTGTTTCATAATATTTAAACTAAAACTTAAATTAGTTAAAATAGCTTAAAAAAAACTTTATAAAATGATAAAACATCTATTCATATGTACTATTTGTAATTTGTATGGTTGAGCCTCATCCCATAATCACAAAGCCACTTGCCTGAGGATGTTTCACTAATGTTTTAATAATTTTGAATGTATTTTGGGATTTTTTATTTTAATAATTTTTTAATTTTTATAGAGTTTTTTTTGTGGTGGGAAAAATTATTTTAATTTAGTTATTAAATTAGTAGTGAAGATAGTTATGTTATAAGTGAATGTAGGTTGACTTATTACCATTATTTAAAAAAATCAAGCTATCTGGAATAACCCAAACAAGCTTTTATTCCTGTGAAATATCTCTAATTTTTAAAGGGTTACCCTATTTACTTATTTTCGAAAAAACCCTAACGCTTAATCAAACAAAAATAATTTTAAAACCTACTTTAAGAAATAAAAATTTACTTGATATTATTAGTAAATGTAACTGTGCTTAAATGAAAAATAACAATATATTTATTATTTCCAGATTTTCCCGTGATTGAAATTTTCCGGAACAAATTGTGAATTCTGCCCTTACTAATTTATAGGTGATTGTTGTGATTTCTGTGTATTGGTATTTTATATGTAATGGTTCTCATAATTACTTTGATATTATTGTGAAACTGAATTTGTAATGATGCAGTCATCTGAGGTTATTGCCGACGAAATTACTGAATGGATCGAAACAGTAGAATGCACCAATGCATGTGGCTCGGAGAGGATGACAGTGGGGATGTCCAGTGATGCTCTGATCGAAGGTGGTTTCATCAGGAAATTATGCTCTCCTCGCTGCTACAACAACTGCCCCAACATCGTAAACCTCTACTTCAATCTTGCTGCCGGGGAAGGTTATTATATTAATTAACATTTTTAGTATTTATATTAATTCTTGCTTTTGAATTTTTTTTAAAAGAAAATTATTTTAATTTTTTATTAAGTTAAAATTAATTTGAGTTTGAGTTTGCAGTGGCCCATCGATTAGGATACGGTCAAGGGACTAACATTCATCGTTACCACAAGAATGCGGTGTACTTTGTCTCCATTACAAAATTATTTTAATGAATTCATGATCACAACAAATGTGACTGCAAGAGCAACATCCAATAGCAAGAGCACAAGAAGATATGTGTGTGCTCATTTGACAATGTCTTATAGTGCTTATAGTAACTGACTGGTTAACCAGTCTTTTCTTCTCATATGGAACTTAATCTGCTCGCTATGAATCTCTAGCTTCCAATCCATCCAGCAATAAAGCTCTCCATCCATCTAGCCATCCAGCCAACTGTCCCCGGTACTTTTATTAGACCAGCCTCGCAACCAGCTTCAGTTGATTTATCCCAGCCCTCAGTTCATCTCCCATCTCCCGATCCATCTTGCCAGCTTCAGCTCCCAATCAAGCTCCAGTTCCAGCATCCATTTTTCCATGCACTATCTACTATGAGATTAGAGGGAGACACACCCATCGCTGCAGCAATGAAGAATAGGGACTTGCATGAAACAGAGCATCTTGATTTGAGTGATCTAAAGAATCATCCTGCTAAGTCCTATTTTGCTATATTCGACTTAATAACCCACAGAAGGCACTAAGGTCATAAACAGATTGAAAAATATTTGCTATTTGATTTCATCGCATAACATATTGGGTTGGGTTTTTTTGTACATATGGGATTTTAAGAACATATTCGCACATAATATAGGTGCTTTTATATATGGAAATGGAAATATGCATATTGGTTGCTTTTTTGGGCCGAAATTCAATTTTCATATTTCAAGTCGAATAGGACTCTAGCCCAATAGGTCAGTAAAAGAAATTGGAAAGTGGCTCTCATGAATAGCCTTGTCAAAGATTGATTCTGTGTTTTGTTTGCTTCTAGTTGGAAGGTGTCCCTATTCAACATGATGACATTTAAGGTGAAACAATTTTGTAGAGTGTAAACAAGCATATGTTATCTTGATTCTTGGGTTTATTTGCTTCATCTTACTTTGTTTAAACTATAATTTTATTGTGTATGATTTCACATTTATCACATATTGAATAAGATATTCATCCATATAGGTTGCCATGGTCTTGTTAAAGCATGGACTTAAACTCTAGTTCCTTCTTGAGGCTTTGAACATCTCCTTTAATATAAAGCAGTTTTGTGTTTGAAATTCATTTTATTTTAATTATCTTCATGAGAGATTTTCAGGCCACTGACACCTACTTCTTTGCAGGTCATGACAACATTTATGCCATCCCCCTGCATCTTTTCTTGCTTTCCATCCTCAAGATAGTAATATCATTACTATTGGAATGGAGGATTTGACAATTCATATATACAATGTCCACATTATGTTTTCTTATTTGCATTTGAGTCACTCGTTGAAATAAGTGATTTCTCATATCCATCTTTGTCTGCAACTTTGTGGGTGGATAGCATACATGCTTACATGCTAAAAAACCCTCCCTTGGTGATTTAAAACATACCTATCATCCTAGGTATCTTCTTCAGGCTTTGAACTTTGAACATCTAAGCCTATTCCTACCTCCTTTTGAAGGAGAACATGTTATCCCTCCTTTCCCCTTTGGAAGCAAAATTGTCATTCCTTTTGAATGGAAGTTGGATTTTTGTTGTCACGAAAGGGTAAAGCCTAGGTAGAGTACTGTCTGGATATGTATCTATCCTATCTTGGGAAACAAGATCTTCTCTTTCTTGCATTTTGCAACTCAGTTAACATATGGAATTGAAAACTCAATATCGATTAGAAACCAGGGGCATAGTTTTAGGTGAGACTCACTCTTTGTGTAAGGCAAGTAGTAAAAAGGGAAGGGGGCTGTACATATAGAGGTAAAGAACCACCAAAGATTAGAGGTATGCAGCAACAATGCCAATAGTAGGACAGGTGACCAAGTGTTCTCCTTAAGCAGTTCCAAAGGCATTTTACAATCCCGAGCAAAAAACATGTTTTTTTTACCCATATCTCACTTACCGAGTCTCACTAGCAGCTATTCGGAACCAGAACCAGGGAAGAAGCAAAGGCAGTTAGCAAGGAGGGAACACTATAGATTCATTAAGTAGATGTGTGGCTCACACCCTATACCTTTAGAGTAGTAAGTAGTAGTTTCTCCATCCTTGCTTACCCATTGCCTTATATATACATCCAGCCTATTGCTTCTATTGGATCTAAGTCTTCTAGAGCATGGACTGTGGAATTGAAAGCGATGGACACGACCTTTATATCCCCTTACTCGGGCAAAGGAGAGAATCGCTCTGAAAATAAATATATGTTTTTCATCATTTCTTATATACGTAATAACAAAATCTATCACACCTAGAAATTTTCGGCGTAAACCCCCTAATAACTTTGCCGAAACTAACAATTTAGCATCTAAGATATAAGGGTTGTTATAAACCTTTATAATTGCAAAAAAGTGTTGTAATTTATTCCCTTGTTTACTCATAATTTTAGCCCTCATTTTATACTTCATTATGATAATTTTCAAGGATACATTTTCTGCTATCATAAACTATTATATTACTACAATTTGTAGTTTTTTCAATCTAGTTAATGATATCCAAGTATAATTTCTTAGTTATGTGTGTTTGGGAACCTTCCTTGAGACTATATTAGTTAACCTAAGCCTATATGGAAATTATAGGAATCTTTGAACTCAAATATGAAAATTACTCATAAATCCACCTTAAACTCTAAATTCCTATCTTTATCATTTGGTGGAAAATCAATGTACAACCCTTAGAGGGCACTTAACTTAAGTTTATTGTGTTATTTGATCCCTAATATCTACTGGGAAATCCTCCCTTCTATTGGCTTATGTCCATCAATAAAAAAAAGGGGGATTAGTTAATTATGTGATAAAGGTGACACTCTCATTGATGCACTTTATCTAAATCACCTTGTGAGGATTTGCACTAAGGTGCTAGATTTCGATGTAATGAGCATTATCATCATTGATTGATAGATGATGATATCAACCTGAATTGCTATAATATCCACATGTAACCATTCGTACAATCCAAAAATATCATCCAAGTTACTACATGTGATGTCATTTTCCCATGAAGGAGGTGTAGGACAACCTTGATCATTAGGAAAAATTGAAATTTAAATAAATACATATACACATTTAAAATTACATGCACACGAGTGAAATCAAACTATCAAAACTAAAAATATTCATAGTTTATCAAGAATTTCTATGAAATAACCATGTCATTTTCATTGTCCACCAACTCCCTTACATACAATTTCCAATTTTGAAACATCACAAATTGGGTTCTAGTTTTTTATAGTAACTTTTATTTCATTTTAGTCCTAAATTCCAACATTAGCTCTTCAACATTATTGCTCACATTGAGACAAAGATGAAATTATTTCCCACTGTTACATTATGTGTTCACTAGTACAGTTTGAATGTGTCCTATGTTGTAGTAACTCTACCATTTTGGAAAATTGTAAGATTAAGAAACACAAGTTGAATTGGGAATAGATGGAGTTCACGTTGGTTTCTATGGTTTTTTCTTGTTGTGATCCTCACTCATCTGTGGTTGTGGCCCTCGGGTTTGTCTCTAGCTTCGCAAATGAGCCATGGTGCACAGATGCAATCCCTTGCTTTCTTTTGTGAGGTGATAAATGGATGAAAAAATCTATGTCTACGAGAGAACAAGCTTTCCCCTGTTGTGGCCTATTTTTTATGTTCACGAGCACCAGAAGGCAGGTTATAGCAAGATTTCCACATTTCTTTCTTTGTTTTATACATTTAGTCAAGTACCGAATTTTGAAAAAGAATCCAAAAAATGTTTGTGTTGAATGGTCATTGGTTTATTTGAAGAGGGTGCAATACTAAGAACAATGTATTTCAAGTCCCATTTTCCTCTATCTTGATTTCTACTGTCAATTATGTCATATGGGTGGTGGTTTCGATGAATTTTACATACCATGTGCTCAAATGGGTGCCTTCTCCTCAATTTTCACTCATACAGTCTTCATGGCATAGGCAATATGCCCTTCATGAAGATTTAGATTAGAATACATTCCATATTTTTATCAAGAATATCAGTGGGAAGCCATCTACCCTCTAGACAAGTTTCATAGACTTTGTCAACACTTTAAAGTAGCCTTTAGAGAATAAATGGGACATACCTAAAAATTAAAGGAATTGTGGCATCAAAAGGAACTCAACCATACTCCTAAATCTAAGGTTACATGGAGGAGCTCTAGGAACTTTCATTTTAAAGGATTCAATGAAAGGGAAAAATTATATCCCAACAAATTAGATTCAAAACAGTCCAGGACCCTACAATGTAGATCAAATGGAACAAGTTCCATCCATGGAAGTTAATCTTCCAGAGCTAAATTCTCTCTTTTCTACCCTCAATTCAAAGGTTGTCATTTGTAGACTTAATGGCTTTTGGCCTAAACCTGAAGTATTACACCAGTGTGTTTTTTCTTCTTGGACACCCAACTATGACATTTATTTATGTTCCAAAGATTTTTTCAATGTTCAATTTGATACTCTAAAAGACCTCGAGAATGTCTAGAAAGATGGACCATGGTTTTGGAGCAGAGTTGGGCTTTTTATTAACCCAATGCCAGTTTAGGTGAGACTTCCAAATCTCCCTCTTCCTTTCTATCACCATAAGTTCCTAGAGCATATTGGAAATACTTTGGGTAGATATGGACCTAGAAAGAATATAGAAAAGTTTATTTACTTTTTCCATAATAAGTGTCGAGGCATTCAACTGAACCACAAAAAATTTCAGTGGGCCCAAGTTTTAGATTATGAGAACACAATGTTTAGATGTCAAACATGCTCCCAAAGAGGTCATTTGCAAAACACATGCCCATAGGAAAAAGGAATCCAAAAAATAAAAAGAGGTGGGTACATAAGCCAAACGATGACAAGTTTTAGATACACACCTCTCTAAAGACGAAAAATAAGAAGAAACCATGAAGACTCTAACCAAAGAAGATGGGGGAATTTAAGATAAGAATGAAAATGTTATCATCAATGAAAAAGGGGAAGATTTAGTAGCAATCCAAGAATCAGAACATCAAACAAAAGTGACACACATAGAAGATGGAACGATGGGAACAAAGCATGTCTATGTTTCATAAAGCTAGGATTTGGATTAAGAACATCCTCTAGAGACATCCATGAGTGATATGACTTTGGTACTAGTTGGTCCCAAATATAGTGTCTAATGGCTACAAGTCTAGAAAAAGAAAGAAAAGGAAGGGAAGATAAGTGATTTCTACATTACTTGATCTTCACCATTGCATTTTTGTTTTCTCTCTTTTTTTTGTTTCTCTTCAATGTCATTTACATTGCCTTTTCTGAATGCTTATAAGCATATGCAGACTGTAATTTTGTTTCCTCTTTGAAATAAAGTTACAATTTTTTCCTTGGAAAAAGAAAAACACTACCATCTTAGCATAACACATGGGAATTATGACTATCTTTAATCTTTATAAAACTTTAAAATAAATAACCAAATCAATCAAAAGCATTAAATATTTCTATGCAACAACTAACTATGATCAAACAAAAGAATAACCACATTAATCACAATCAATATTGCAACCATGAATTATATTCAACTAATATTAATAGGGTAAATATTATTAATCATTTTATTTTACTTTTTCTAATAATTCTTATATCATGATGTCTAACACACATATACCTCTCCAATATGGGAATTTACTTTTATGAAGTTAAGTTGACTTAACATTTCATTTAGATACATTGCTCTTTTAACTTAGATACCTTTTTGTAACCAGATACATGTAACTGCATGTTGATTTTCCAAACGCTCTCTAGACTTGCATCTAGACCTAGATATGAATGACCTTGCTTACACAACTATTTCAACCCATCTTGCTTACACAACTATTTTAATCCCTAAGAAAAACATTCCTAATTTACCAACCAATTCTTCATAAACATAATTTATATTACAATAATTACAACCATATAAAATAAATGGATAGTAAAGGTCAATAGGTTTCAATCCATAATAAACATCAAATACTTATATTTCTATGATTAAAAAAAACATAGAAATTAACTAAATTATAACTTTATTTTCAATCATCATCAATTGTCCATGGGGTCTTGGATAGATGGTGATAAGGTGAGTTGTTATGACACTCCTAGATATTAAGTCATTGGTTCAATTCCGTTCAATTCCCTGCCCTTCCCGTGTTATTCTTGAACATCACCACAATGTAGCTTCGTGTTATTCTTGAACATCACCACAATGTAGCTTCACGAATAAATAAATAAAAAAATTTTAATCTCAATTATAAAAAAACATGACACTAGATACTTAATTATAAATATTTACTCTCACTTTACTTTGGATTTTATATGATAATTGTTGATATGTCATTTCTTTTAAATTAATCAATTTAAATAAAAGGGAAAAAAAAGCATGACTATTTTGGAGATAAATCTCAATTTTTGATTTGTGAATACTTTTAATCTAGAATATTTCATAAAAATTGAATTCCTACCATCTACCTAAAACTTATTAATAATCAAATAAAATTTTCGAAACCCTTCTATATATATATATATATAATATATATATATATATATATATTAATTATTTTAGATATTAATAACTAAATATTAAATGGTATTAATTTTTTTAATATATATGTTAAAAATATTTCCCCATAAACTATATATGATAAAATCTTCTCACCAGCATAGTTCCATTTTCCCATAAGGATCTTTTTTCACGTGCAAATTTTTTTATAGAGCGGACATTTTTTATATATTTTGTATTATTATTAATTTTATTTTTTGGATTTTTAAATTTTTATTTTAATTGAAATATAACACATAATTCAACTACTTAAATGTAAAATAACTCTCTACTCAATAAAAAATTATTTAAAAAAAATGCATTTTTTTAGATTACTATATATATCCATCATAATAATATATATATTTTTACATAATATTGTAAATATATCAAAGTTAAGAGATTATATTCAACTATTGCAATAGAAATGAATAGTTAAGCAAACATCCTCCTCCCCAGCCACATAATTTCTTTATGATAAGAATAATTTGAATTTAGCAGACATTTCATTGGAAGATTATAACTTCTTATCCGTTTATTAATGGG
>APFE031456045.1:1210-15342 GCA_000404065.3 Pinus taeda
CACATCAATGGATTCCCCAGTGGAGTCGCCAATTTGTCATGCGGAAGAGTTATTTTTGCGGACAAACCTAACCTCCCTAGGAGTCTAAGACTCTCTAGTGACAAACAAACCAAACAAGAGCAATCCTTCTCTAAACACACATTATTCTATGAGAGATCAAGTGTTTTCCGATCTTACCTTAGGTCCAACGCTTGTTGTAGTAGTCCAGCCTCGCTGATCCAGATGAGCTCCTCCTTCACTTTAAAACCTGCATACACTAACAAGCAAACGATTACATAACACCTGAATAATCCATAAAACAAAGCATATTCAACACATAGACCAAGGAGTACATGAAACAATTCATTAACAACAAATCATTGAGAAAATGGACTTATTTGTATTAAGGAAACAAAAAAGAAACCATTACAACCTGAGCCTTGGTGTTGTGCAAGTTCCTCCCAGGGTCCAGCAAGAGTTTTCCTCTACTTTGACAAGCTCACCCACTTCCAAATGAAACAAGAAAGGATGGTAATCTCTCCTCACAAGCTTACAATGGAATTCCTAATTCCAGCAGCATCTACCCTTTGGAATGTTCAGCTTTCAACCTCCCCTCCTTTGGCCCAATGCCTGTATTTATAGTGTTCTAGAGGAAGTTATTCAGTTCAAACATCAATGGGATACTCCCTCTTTTGGATGGGGTAGCTCCTCTCTTGATGGGATAAGTTCCTCTATCATAGGGATGCATGAACCATCTGGAGGCACTCAATACACGTCAAACACTCTTCTAGAAAGCTCTAGAAGTGACCACAAGTAACTTTTTAAGATGAAACTCGCGCCTTTTGACCTTTATAGGAGTACGCACCCATCCCTTGACTTACAGAGCATACTAGTATGCAGGTACAATGAGCTTGGGATGTGTACACGCAAGCAACGTAGAGAGAACCTGCGTACCCAGAGATAAACATGATTTTTAATGACTTTCTCTCTTTTTTGAAGTTTGACATGGAGAGCAGAGGTATAAGGCTTGACAAGGAGGATAATATGACTATTGATGTAGCCATATTAACTGTAGATAGTCATGGTGACAAATTTCAGTGTAACAGGGCTCATTTTCTGTTGATCTTTTAATGTTCTATTTGCACTTTACTTATGTACATGTGATCGCTAATCTATGGATAATAATAAGAAAGATAAGTAAACTACTCTAAGCATAGAACACACCATAATTTAACACTTCAAAACATAATTTGAGATATTTGCATGGGGTGATCACCCTTGGTCTGAGATATTATTCCAGAGATGTTTGACTTCATGGATATATCAATGATGATTGGGCAGGAAATGTTGTCGACTGGAAGAGTACATTTGGATGTGGTTTTAACCTTGGATCTAGCATGATATCTTGGATGAGCAGAAAGCATAAGTCTATAGCACCGATCACTATCGAGGCATAATACATTACCAATAGCATGGCTAGCTTTGAAGAAATTTGGTCGAGGAAGCTCTTTGGATAGCTATTTGAGTAGGTCCTCAACACTACAATGATATATTGTGACAATAAGAGTGGGATACTTTTGGCATAGAATCTCGTATACATGATAAGTCCAAGCACATAAAGATACGATATCACTTCATTCAAGACATGGTGCAGAGAGGACCCTTTAGACTCCATCACATATTGACAGATGAGAAGATTGCAGATATTCTCACCAAGGTTTTACCGAAATGGAAGTCCTTAGTCTTCAAAGAGAAACTTGGACTAACGGATGTGACCCCTCCTGATAATGAGCATCATTGATAGAGAACACTAAGCTTACTCTCCCCCCCTGTCTGAGCTCCCAAGGTGAGGAATTGAGATGGAGGGCTCCTGAGGTTGAGGGATATCTAGAAAATAGGGTGTCACCCCTATCTGTTAGTCATAGGGTTGGAGATGTTTCTCCCCTATATTTGTCTTTGCAAATTATACCCCAGTTGGAATCTTACCCACAAGCTTGACTTGTTAGGATTAACACTCCCCATTTGGCGAACAGATTGAGAGAGTGCTTGGAGGTGTGTCACCCAAGATTATTATGATGTAGGTGTTCTACCACATGACTCTTAAGGGTCATTGTTGGGAAGATCAAGGAGAAATAGGATGGATGAGACATTGCATTGACACAAAGATGGAAGATGGTTTCTCCCCTATGCAATGACTTCTATTGCTCAACATAGGGTGGAAGATGTTTGCTGGCCAATGTGATGACATGAGGTGAGAGTGTCCCATAAGACCTTCCTCTTTTTCATGGGAGGGTGGTAGCTAATGCTCCTCGATTCTTCTTCTTTAGATTTGAGAATGTTTCAGCAGATACAACTGAGTAGAGATGGAACATGATATGATGACATGATACATATGATTATTACATGATGCAGTTGGAATTTCTCCCTAGCTGAGAGCGGGTGTTAATTTGGAAGATCAGTGACAAATTCCGACCATGGGACTAAATTCCTCCTTTTAAGAGACCAATTTTGACTATTGAAGTGCTCAATTTCGACAAGGGAAAGTGCATTTTTGAATTAAAGGCCACAATGTCACATTTGATCACGTCAACCTAATAGGAAATTTGATACCCTTGGAAGCCTATAAATACAAGTGACCTTAAGCTCATTTGGACATCACCAATAATCTTCTTCTTCTCTTATTAAGTGATTGGTTCGTACAGGTCTGAGGCTGGGTTGAGAAAAGTGGTTCATACAGGTCTGAGATTACAGGGTCCAAAGCTCACATGTGATTTAGGGTTTTGGTTTTTGACTGTAGGTTGCACACATGCAATTTTGGGCTACAACCATAGGTTTACAAGCTCGTTTGTGTGGTTGGAAGGTCTCAACCGCATGCATACCTCTTCGTCTGTGTAGTTAAGCTTTAGGGTTGAATTTTGACATTTGACCGCAATTGACTACATACAAGAAAAGTTGTCTCTGATCTATATTGCTGGTAGGAACATATTTTTGAATGTTGTTGGTTTAATTTTTCTAGATGATTTTGTATTGGGCTCATTGTACTCTCTTCTGAACATTTTATGACAATATGATAAGAAGAAGAATTTCAAAAGGTTTTCCCCATAGTGGGATTTTCCCTGGTCTTTGACCAAATTTAGTGTCTCTTGTTGATGTGTTGATTCTCCTTTGCCATTGCATTTACTGTTTTATCTTCAATTACTGTTGATTGGAAATATTAATTATTGTTAAAAGATTACTAATTGAAGAATTGAATTGGGCTAAAGTAGTTGAAACAACATAAATAAATCTGAAATATAACATGTGCTAGGGTAGGTTGGATCCTACATAGGGTGTTGGAGCATTATTTTAGTTGGAGCTGATAAACTAGGGGGCTGGAGCCTCATTCCAGTCATTGTTGGTAAATCAGGGAGTTGGAGTTTCCTTCAGGTTGGAGCTCGTAAATCAAAGGGTTGGTGTCTCCTTCAGTTGGTGCTATAAATATTGGAATTTGGTGCTTTCTTTTGATGTAATTTTCAAGACATATATTAAAAGCATTTGGTGGTTTTTCTCATGGAACAGTTTCCACCTAAATTTTTTTGTTTATTGTTCTCGTGATGTGATGTATTACTGATTATCTATTTTGATCTAATACTAATGATAATTGATGCTCTATGAATATAAAATTAACTAATTAAAGTGAAACACTGATTCAGCCCCTCTCAATATTTCCAACACCATCTTATTATGATATTAGTGTATGTTAGCCTATTATAAAAAGTTGGCCAATAAAAACACACATGCGAATGATTTAATTTAATATAATTTCCCCTTTGGAGTTTCTTTAGTATAGACACTCCATGTGCCTTGCTTCAATATATGGTAATGATTGTGTATATTTGTGGTCTCCTAGTGAAACCAACAAAAACTGAATTTGATAAAAAGTTGTATTTTTTCCTTTTCAAAATCTTTTCCTTTACCTTTGTCTCAAGTTGTTTCATTCTCATATCTAAAAATTTAAACATACACCATGTGTATGTGAATGGAGAGTTCAACCAAAACAATATACCAATTCACATTCAATACATGACATTTTAATGTTGAAAACACATTCGACATGCATTTTATAATCATTAATTTTGAGCACTACATGGTCTCTTTCACATGCATTCATTAGTTGGTAGTGGTAAATATACAAAACGAATGTAACATTAAAACTAAATATAAAAAATATTAAATATATAAATTTTAATAAAAATTTATTGTAATAAGTTGAAGCAGTTACGGATTTTAAATTACATGTAAAAAATAATAACAAAAAGATCTCATATCAAATCTAATGGAATATGATCCCCTATCTCTATATAAATTCATCAAATTTAAACATAAAACTCATTTTTTTAAAATTTATTTAAAAAAACTTAAAAATAGTAATATATAATAATAAGTGTAATTTAGGACTGTGTTTAAGTAGAAATTATGCTTTCATAAAAAATATAAATTAATATATGAAATGGAAAAATTAAGGAGCAATGATTTATATAAATTTTGATGGGTAATAAATAAGTATACATATTTGCATTTTTATTCTACTTATTAAAGTGTTAAAAAACACATAAATAAAAGTGTACAATAATCCTTAGTAGGTATATTTATTTACATATTTTTCCTATCCCTTTTTTATATTAATACTTCCTTAAATTATGATAAGCAATAATAGACGATAAATATGTTGTTTTTTAAAGAAATAGAAAAACAAAAATTTGTTTAAAAGCCAATACCTTTTACAAAGTGTCACAGATAATTCAGGTTATCAATTTCTTTGTTCTAAAATTTCAAAAAAGCACCACCTTTACAATTTCCTGGCCTATATTTAACATTAATAAACAGATGTCGACTATAGATCATCGAAAAACCCCTACCATATACTGCATATCTACACAACATGGAAAAACCAGAAAGAAAGGAAGCTACATAAATCCCAGAACCTAGGTTCTCTGGGTTTTAGCTTCTACCACATCAACCTCTTCAAAATTATCCTCCGTAAACCTTGTCCGGACACAACTCTCCCCTTCGTTCGACTGCTCATGGTGGCTTCTTCATCTGGAACAGTAACCATTTGCTCCACAACTGTCTACCGGGAGAGCCTCACCTACTGCACCATGCATTTTATACCACTGCGGGTTTTCCAAGCATAATTCCAACATCTCCATATCCAATTGGATCCGTTCGAGCTTCAGTTCCAGAAAACCCGTCCTATGCACCATTAATTAATTTTGAGCCCTGGCTCCTTCTGAAACCATCTCTATGTGACACAAAATCAAAGTCACAACGAACTCGAGCACTCCTGTCGTACAGGCGAGAGGAGAGCCAACATCATCCTCATTTTTGCGTAGGGAGTTCTCCATTTTACTGAGGCAGGACCTAAGACGAAAACGAAGATTTCCAATGCAGCTCCAAAGTTATTTTTTCACATCTATATATACCGTTAAAATTCCCCAATAAACTTTGAGCCCGTTCCTTCCCGCATTAATGGCTACTTGCAGAAGCCATAATGTAAATCTGAAGCACCTTCTGAGGATTGATAGATTGATCCCAGTCGGCAAGGACTAACCAGCTTGTCATAGGGCATTAAATGCTCTGGTACATGCATGCTGTATAACAATATAACACACTGCCTTGATGGCTACATAAATTGAAAATAAAAGCAGTGTGTTATATTGTTATACAACTTGCATGTACCAGGGCATTTAATGCCTTATGACAGGCTGGCTAACCTTTGCCCAGTCATCTCAGTCACCCTGACATACGATAACACGCACTAGAGGCTTGCACATACTTACCACACTAGAGAGCTCCTTCATCTTGCTCCATATGTCCCGCATCACGTTCAGTGCAATTGCTCCTGCCCACCTGCCTTGAATTGCACAAATCTCCATAATATCACAACGCCCTGGTCTCAATTTGCGTGAAGTGATGGAATGATTAATCATATTATTTATTAATACAACGGTCCGACACCCTGTCCGCTGCTCATAAATTTCCCATTTAATCATTATGGAATATTTTTATAACTATAGCATCATCATCATATTTATTTTCTCCTTGATTAAGTTATGCTCCTTGATTGGCCAAAAGGTCCACAACCTCATTGAGGTTTCTTCTTATATGAAAAAAATCTATCTAATCAAAGTTGTCTGTAAGCGACTTAATTCGATGAATTATTGAAGGCGGGAATTGTTCATCATTCTTTCGAAATTTTATCACCCGTTGAACAAAAATATTTGAATCTCCAAATATAGATATGTTAAGTATGACTATGGAGAGGGCTAGATCCATTCCCACCCATAAAGCAAGATACTTTTCCTGGTTGTTAGAGGCGAAACTAAAATCTTAGGAAAATGTAGATTTTTTGTTTCCTCGAGGCGAAAGAAAACTTCTCCCGCTCTAACCTCTCAGAGTTAATGGTAAATATGTTATTAATGTGAGTATGAAATATTTTCCTATGAAGTTTAACAATGAAAAGCCACTCACCAAATATATAAAATTCATGGCATAAACATCGTAATTGCATCCAAAAATTATAAAAAAAAATACGAGGCAATTATCCACGACACAATGGCTACAATTAGACCTTCAAGTTATGGTCTAATCAAATGTTTGAATTGTTTTTTTTTGCAATAAAAAAAAAAAAAAAATATTTGTTTTTCAAACTTAAACATTATAAGTTGCATTGGCCATTGCTAAACAAATAGTGATCAACACAAATCTATTGCTAGATTCTTGCTTTGGGAAGGGCTAATAACATAACAACACATATATTTCAAACCTAAGACTTATCAGTCCACAATGCATATTAAAATTTTTAAACTTGATTTCAAAAGGAATTTTTTATCAATAACATATAGCTAACGTTAATATAATTTTTGTTAATAAAATACAACTGAGGGTAATAAGGACATTATAGTAAACTCTCATTACCACCAATAGTTGCGGACTAATTTTCTAACAACTTACTGGGCCATTTCAAGTGAACAATAGACATAATTTTTTCTAAGAAAAACAATATTAAAAGGGAAAGAATTATAGGTAGGATATTCTCAAAAATCAGCTCCAAGTATAATAAGGCCAATTTCAAGTTGACATTGGATCTAAGAGTTGAGCATATGTTTATGTTAAAGTTAAGAAGATTAAACTATAAATTATCAATTATGCACACGATGGTATAAATTATCAATTATGCACACGATGGTAAAACAAATTATTAGTCCCTGTATGGGACTATTAGCGATCGATCGATCGTTGACCATACATTAACCGGTCCTTTGACCAAAAAAATTTGTGCACTATCAAAGTTTAACCAAAGTTTATCTCTGCAAATATCGGTGTAAGAAATTTATAACCAAAGTTGTGAATTGGGGGTCTTATTGCACGCTTCACGTGCCCCAATTTTATTTCAGCGGGGACAAATTATTTTAGCGTGCGCATATGAACTTTAATATCTTTCCCTATCTTAATTATTTGATCTATTTGATATTTTCAGTTTACATAAAAATAAGTTGACTTGGTGGTCCGTGGGCTATCAATTCTCCGCAGAAGGCAGCTACCAGCAGCTTGGGAGAGTAGTTCAACATGGGCTTTTCTCCTCGGTCGGGCTATCAATTCTCCGCAGAGAGTTTTCCTATTCCGAAATTTGTTCAACCCTTCAGTTCTTCGATGTTTATTGCTTGGACATTTAACGGAATTGAAGGCAATGACTGCAGGTCCATCAACTGCACAGGCTTTCTGGGGAATCTTACAATCAAACTCCCTCAAGTTCTGTTGTTAATTCCAGGTATGGTCTTTGCCTCTCCATGAGTGGACACACTACCTTCTTTTCAGTTAAAGCCTTCGGTGGTTGTGTTGAGGGTGACTGCAGTACACTGACACCCTTTAGAGTTTAATAACTTATTCGAGGCATTTGTTGTATTTCTGTTAATTGCCTTTTTGCATTTTTTTCTTGGATATGTCTTAGGCACTTACTGTAATGGATGTATTTGAATCTCTGTATTCTTAGCTGTTTTGGTTATCGGTGGAAACTTATTATTTCTTGAATTCATTCTATCTTAGATTTTGCAGTTTGAGACAACATCAGAGGGTTATGTCTTATTCAGGGACCGCATCCCTTGTACAAGCCAAAGAGAGATTGCTTGATGCCAGACCTGGATCTTCCGCGTGCTGCTGTGCAGGCAGGACCTTCCACGATCATAACCACAAAAGAGCTTCTCAGCAGTGTGATTATTATGTTGAGTATGCCGATCATAGCTCTTTTATGGGCGTCCTTGTTAGAGATGTTGTTAAGGGCTGCCTAACCACTAAAAATTGGTTGACAACAAATTCTGTTTTAGGGTACATGTTACTTTTAACTAATGTGTGTGTGTTAAATCGAATTCATTTCTTTCAAACAACTTATAAAACTGTGAAAATTACTAAATCGTGGAATATGATAATAGATATTCTTAGTTATCCAGAAAATGTCACTACATATTTGAATAAGGCTTGGTGGACCTTCCTGGTTATGGGGATGTAGGAAAAGAAAATGGAAAACCGTTTCAGGTGAGAAGACCTTACTGGTCATGATGGGCATAAAAATAAATCGAGGTGATCAGTGTGAGTCATGTTCAAAAATGGTTTCTCTGACAGCTGTGGATATGACCAGCGGGGATCTTCAGAAAAGCCCCTGGACGCACTAATGGTGTTCTGGGTCTTGGTGGTGGTTCAGCGAGTCTTCCATCTCAATGGGCAAAGCAAGGCCTCATCAAGAATGTGATAGGTCGCTATAATTTTGGCGGAGGACGATATGGGGGTGCATCTTCTTTGGTGATGATCCACCTCAACCATGACTTAGGTTCCCATGCATGTCATACCATATATGTAAGATCAAAATAACTCCACTTTCTCTTCTCGCTCTGTCTTTTCAATTGAAAGTTCACCATAATGATGTAGAATCCTTCTCAACATATTTTCCTAAATATAAATCTCAACAAATAAAAGTTTCATCAAAATAATTGCTATTGCAGTTTATGTAAGTTTCATCAATATTGAAGTTCATCACATATCAGAATTCATGTTTAATTTCAGTCTCAACGAAAGTAGCATAAAATCATTTCAGAGTCTCACCGAGATGCTTATCTTGAATACTCTGTTTCAGCAGAGCCTTCTTGTTTTGAATTGATTTGTGTTTGATTCACGCATGCAACGGCGAACGAGAACCAAACTCCTGTCATACCGAGGGCCCCAAAGCCATCTATTTCTTTCTCTGCCACCGCTCGCCAGCAAAAATGAATCATATCCGATGTTATATTCTATTTTCTCCCCTCAAATTTGATACAGTGTGGGCTTTGAAAAGATTTTCCTAGATACTATTTTCGTTATAGCCTATGCTATCCTCTTCCTTCAAACACAATATACTGTGAAGGTCTTCATTCGCCAATCGATTTAGAGTTATGTACTCCTTAGTAACTCTGCCAAAACGCAGTTATTGGACTTATTCTATCCCTTAGTTACCGAATAAAAGAGACACTTCTTTCGTAATGTAAGGTGCACAGGTCTTATTATATACTTTGCTGGCCTTATCACTTGCCCTCTGGCACTTATTTCCTCGGCCCTCGCTCGTTAAGGTGAAAGAGAGATCTCCTTCAGACACTTCTTCCCTTGGCGTTCGTTAAAGGGTTAATAAAAGGGAGTTCTCTCCTTCGGGCACTCATTTCCTTGCCCTTCGTTAGTGAAAGGGAGTTATCCATCGTGAGCCCAACCCCTATAATTGTTAATGGGGAGCCTCCCCCTTCCCCAGGGGAGTGCTATCATCCGGGGTAACCAGTATTGGAAGATACCAAGAAATGGGGTGGCTATCCCCGAGTTTAGTAATTAGCCAAATATATCCGAGGGTTTTATTAATTATCTCTTTTACACGGCTGGTGACTACTGAATGTCTGTCTCCTTCTAATAGGATAGTTTAGCATGCCTGTCTACTTCCAATAGATTTAGCATGTCCGTCTCCTTCCAATAAAATTAACCAGACTTTTACTAGCTTTAGCTTGAGCGTTCCTGTCCTAGTTAGTTTCTATGGACGGGACTAGAGTGGGGAACTGGTCTATTTATTGCGCAGAGAGGCTCATTTTCAGGACCTATGACGCTTTAAGTCGATTGATAGTATTGGCTTGCATCTCGAAGGGGTTTCTTTACACTGCGTTATGCAAAACCTCTGTTATTCTCAGTGTATAATTGAATATCTAGACAGTTGACATGTATACTTATTATCCAAGAGGTTTTTCGACCATTTTACTTCTATATTGACTGCAAAGTTTATATGTATATGGCAGCTCCTTTGATTTTTTTTAATACAACATTCACTATTGTTTCGACATGTTTTTAAAAGGAGTTTTTGACAACATTGCCTTCTCTATATCATTTCATGTATGTACTCAATAGTTCTTTTCTTGGCTCTGCAATAAGTTTGTCGACGTTCTTATGGAATTTGGCCTTATCGCCTGAGAGGATTTTCCCGCTTAGTTTTAAAACCAAACTATTTGTTTTATGATTAAATTGACGCATGCATAACGACAATTCCTACTTAGCATCATAATTGTCTGCTCATAATATTAGAGGGTTTGTTCTCTGTGTTTACTAATTTATTATTTGTAAAGAATAAATAGCAGACCACAAAGAAGCCAAACAGTTGATGGCCATTGTCACATTCTATTTAATGAGGGGTAATTGAGAGGCATGTTCTCTAGCCTCAACGATATTTCTTTATTTATTTTTATGTTTTTTAGTTTTCAGAAACAAGGTGGGTTCTGTATTTCTGCATGTTATATTTTTATACTTTATGGGCCTAAAGGCAAAAGTTTTCAATTATTCAATGAAGGTCTAGTAAATTAACACTCATGCTCTGTATTTTTTTTTTCCTAAGTTGATTTCCTGCCAATTGAGTAGACCCAGAGTATATAATCGTTGGGTTTAAAGCTTTTAATTAGCCATACCATCTATTGGTTTTCTTTCCAAAGCCACGATTATGTAGTCATTTTGGATAAACTGATAAAACAAAATGAGTGAAATACCATTTTTCACAGAATGAATGGCACCGACTCCCTTGCGATGGCAATGCTCCTTGCAAAACCATTTCTGTATAAGTAGAAAGAACTGCATTTTTAATATGCCCGATTAATCTCACTAAATAATCATATTGAGAATAAACAGACATAGGCAAAGTAATTCTATAGGGAGTATAAGAAAAATACTTTACTAATGGAGAAGTTGAATTTGGTCACTGGCAGTGAAAACTGAAGAGCGTCGAGAGGTGAGTATCGACAAAGAGATGGATTTTACCACCAAATACATTGGTAACTCTATTTCACTGTTATCACAAATGAAGAAAAGTAAATTAAGCGAGAATTTCATCGCTTATCCTTTCGAATGATTTTCAGGGATGAGAGCCTGCAAACAATATTTTTGTTCTACAAAGAAAAAGCCCAGTTCAGGAATAATGTATCAGGCATGTTATTCATGTTATTGCATTTGAGAAGAATATAGACATTTAGTTGCCACATGAAAGTGGAATAGTTGATCACTTATGCATTTAGAGCTCCTTTTTCCAGAGATAAACAAATCCTTTGTTTTGTTGTTGGAAGACAAAGTGCTCGACATGTGTTCAGGCAAATGCAGGAGTAAGTTGTCTGTTCATATTGGCCCATTGCGATAATGGGAATATATATACTTTGTCTATATATTTCATTATAGAAAACCCATGGACTTGGCATGCTCAGATATAGTAAATGAATATAAATTACAAAATTTGTGAAGCAATTGTTGCGTGCCTGAATGTACCGTACAAATTATTCCACTACCTTAATGATCACTGGAAAGCTAGGCCCAACAATGCATATAAATCATTCACAACAGAACTGTTTGGTCCTGGTAACCAAAGCCACCTAACAGTGCAAGTGAAAAGTCTTAGCCTTCTTATATGTTACATGCGCTGTAGCTAGGTGACCCGCCTAAGCGGGAGTGGAGGCAAAGTAGCTTACCTGCCCTCACTCTCTAGAATTATTGCCAAGTAGCTATCTGCTGGTCAACAACCCATGACGAAGAAAGCCAACCAATATGTCATAGACATGATGAGGCAACGCAATGAGGCAACGCATAAGTTTTGGTGATGAATACTACTTGTGGAGCTTCTTATGGAATAACGCCTTTGGTGCGAGTGGAAGGTTTTGCTTCAAAATACCGAGTCACATTGTAATTTGGTAGCTCTTAGCTTAAACCCCTTTTTATATCCATCCGAGATATAAATATCCGAGTGTTCGTCATCCCTTGCAAACAACTACATAGAGTTGTGTTTTTATAAACTCTACGAAATGATTTTCATGTTCAAGAGGCCTTTAGCAATCTAGCTCCATCAGCGTATACTTGCTTATTCTCGAGCGTTTGTATTGTTGTTGTGGCAGACCCCGGCAGGGACTACCGCCACGGCAGTGGCTCCCTTGTTATCATATGATCTAGCTTCACCAAAAAAATAAAATTAAAAAATGTATTATTTTATTAATATAGAAAGAGAAAAAACATTTAAAAAAATAAGCAACACTCTACAGGCTAAAAAACGCTTAAATAGGAAATAAAAGAAATTAAAGGATGCCTTATTGGACCTACCAAGAAACACCATTAAATACTTGGAAAGACCAAAAAAACACCATTAAATGTGGATGTAGATATTTATCTCTATTAGGGAGAATTTAATTGATTCTATTCTGGAAATTGATAGGAAAAAAGAGAAGACGAGATTGTCAAGGGAGATTCTACTCAACAATAGGGATTTCGTTAGTGTAAACCATCAGTTGAGTGGCCAACAAATACATACTTTCACATTTCAAATACATACTTTCACATTTCATTTTGGAGGAGAAAATATCTTCCATGATTTTCCTTTACAATGCATTGATTCATTGGTACTTGCAACCTTGAAATAGTAGTCCAAACTTGAAACAATATTCTAAATGAAGAAAATTGAAACAAATTGTTCTCTAAATGACATTGATAGCAACAATATTCTAAATGAAGAAAATTGAAACAAATTGTTCTCTAAATGACATTGATAGCAGAAATATCATAGGTATTGTCTAATTAAGGTCGATGGAAACTAAAAAAGGATATTATCCCTTCGGTGGGGGCATATTTTTTGGTTTTATAATATATACAATCATATATTGAAGTAAGAGAGACCATGAGTTGTTGTGAAAGAACTTCAAAAGACGCTACCTGAATTATGGTATTTCCTTGTGTGTTTATATTGTATATTTGGTCTTTTTATCTAATAATAAGTGATCTAATAAATTTGAATCCAAAGGGTGTGGGTTATTCCTACGCCTCAAGAGGCGGCCCTAACCGCTAGGTCGGTAGAATCGAGACCAAATCAACAGCTCCCTTCCCACAACTCAGGAGGCGTCCCTAGTTTCCAGGTCGGCGGACTCGACAGCCAAGTCAGCAACTCCATTCAACGACCTACTGAATTCCATGCCTCTACCAGTCGTTCAACCTCCTTGGGGCTCCCTTTGCTCGATGAATTGGCATTCTAAAAGTCATGAGAATTCCATGCCTCTACCAGTTGTTCAACCTCCTTGGGGCTCCCTTTGCTCGATGAATTGGCATTCTAAAAGTCATGGCTCATGGTCAAGGAGGGTCCCCCAAAGCAGTAAGTTGGAGTGTGAGGTCTCTTAAGGTACCATGGATGCTGGTCTTGGCTCATGTTCTCATTGCTGGTTTTTCACAGTAGCATGACTGCTACTCCTATTTTCGTGGTTGTTGTTTTTTGCTGCGAGCCTCTCAAGGTGGAATTACCTATCTATCATAATTTTGCTCACTTTTTTGGATTGTAAACACAGGGAGGACTTCTGGATTTTCCCCTGGGATTAGAAACCTCCCCACTTATGTCTGTATCATATGTTTTCTTGCTCTAAAGTCCATGCTCAAAGCTAGTATATGTTGATTTCTTGAGCTCCCAAGACTGTAACTTTTGTACTTTTAATGTAATGAAAATTCCCTTTATTTAAAAAAAGTGATCATAACAAATACATCATAATTAGATGTTTAATTAAAATTAATATATAATTATTTCAAATACATCATAATCAGATGTTTAATTA
>APFE031456045.1:15387-59024 GCA_000404065.3 Pinus taeda
TTATAAGATGCATTTCATTAACATTTTTTCCTCACAAATGAACTGAAACGAATTCTAGCATTAAATGTTTTCAGGAGTATCATTCCAGCTTCATCCATCCTTCTTTCCACAACCTTGTTACTTGTTACTACCACCTACACTAACATGCAAATTTTGTTTCCACCTAAACTGACATGGATACTTGCAAATAGGAAGTATGCATTATAAAAAGACTTAGCTCCCCTCTCTATGTTCAACAACCTTCCCTCTTTTCCTTCTCCGGCAAAGCCATTGGCTTGGATCTTGGCTTTGTTCAACGAGGAGGTAGCTCGCAACGACTCCATGACCCAAAACAAATTTGAACATAGTTGGAACAACAATTTCAAGACTTAGCTCCCCTATTTATGTTCGATAGACTTCCCTCTTTTCCTTCTCCTACAAAGCCATTGACTGGTCTCTTGGATTTGTTCTTGGCGAAGAGGCAACCCACATCAAATCCATGACCCACAATAACTTTAATATAGCTGCAACAACAATGTCAACAATATCCCACAACAACTCCATGGCCCACTGTAAATCACAACTATGTCATGTTCATGTAAGTGATAATAAGCATGCACTGTGGATTGCTTTGAAAACAACCAGTTATATATGCCAAGGATCAAGAGTACGACCTGTCCACTCTTGTACAAAATAAATCAAGTAAGACTGTAAAGAATAATATGTCCTACCTTGTAGGAAAAGGATTGGTGCATGCTTTATAGAGTGATCTTTCCTTCATGGTACAAAAGAACTATTAATAACACTTATGTATAAATATCAATATGTAGCTATTTAAAAGATCAATAATAGTAACACACAAATAAAATTCTTATTTCTTTTGTAATATGTAAGTTTTTTTTTTACAATCAGTTACTTGCATAAATAAGTTTTTGTTTACCTAACAAGATGAAATGGTTTCAGATGCCAAGGATCAAGAGCATGACCTATCCTCTCCTATACAAAAGAAATCAAGTAAGGCTACAAATAAAAACACAACTAACAAATTCATCTCCACTTTTAGTTTTTTAAGTAGCTGGCTTGTTTACTTATGTTGGCTGCTACTAACTTGTTTACCTGTACTCCTTACTTTCATTTCTAGGAAGATTTGTATTCTCTTCTTTTATGGGTGCCTTTTTATGCTTATCGAGGCAGTCCATTGGTCGAGTGTCTAAAGAGGCTATTCTAGCATTTTGGAATAAGACCAAAAGATGTCGTGGTAAGTGGGAGATAAGTGCATAAATAGGGTCTCACCTGGGAATGTATGCTCAAGTAATCTTGGATCTCCTGCTATAGTTTCCTTTGCTTTACTTTCATGCAAGAAGGATAAAGTGATCTCCTACATGTCGGTGTTAGGTAGGAAACAAAGGCAGAGGAAGAGGGGTAGCTAAGGCAAGGGAAAATGTAGGAGTTGGAAAGGGATATTCTTGGGTTGGTGAAAGAGATGAAACAAATCATTATCCTTTATTAGTTAGTAACCAGTTTAAATTGGTTCTTGATTAAGAAAGAACAATGATTTGTTCCATTACTCATTTAGGTCAGTGGGAATGTCAACAAGTGTATGGGGACAAGCCATTGTTCTTTGGGGTAGAACCACACCCTTAGAGAAGTTAATAAAGAAGCAATAAACTTCTATCCATTCAACACAATAAGTACACAAGGTGGGTATTGTAGTTTCCATTTCCCATGGGGAAACCATCCCTTTGGCATACAAGCTAGGTTTTCAATTGTTGGCTCAATATTTTCTGTCGGTGTAAGCCTTCCATCTTCTCCTCCTACACATTTTCTACATTGATTGAAATTTCTATATTTTAAGTACCTGGGAGAATCTTGGACAAGTGCTTCCAATCCATCACTGAGTGGTTTCAAAACCATTGTTTCTCACACCTTGATTATCGTAATCCGACTCAAGGCTTTCACAAAGGATCACCATTCGTTCTTGGGATTCAATGCTATTCTCAATACTCTGTTATAGTAGAAACCCATTACAAAGATAAAAAAACCAGTTAATGAAGAATATTAGACAAAACATATTTAGGGTGAATTGGGTAAATATGTACTCATTTCAAAGGTTGAGACCTCATAAAATCAACATGTACCCATCAAATTTTGAACCCCACATCTTCCTTTGTATGCACCATGCTTCTCATAGAGGGTGAGTTACCTTCCTCTATATGTGCCATGCTTCTCATAGATGGTGAGTTCCCCTTAGTATTTTCATGGCAGAACAAAGTGCACAATTGAATGTGTGTAGATCCACCAATATAGATTGATACAAATACTACCAACAATATAGACAACTACCCTCATATAATCATATTCGCATGCCACAACTTGATGTGGCATCATCCACATATTTCATGGCATGTTATGGAAAATAAAGTGGTGAGGAAAATGGCCATCATGAGGGGCCCACATGGTCTAGAGGTGGTAGTTAAATAATTGGTTCAAAATTATTTCACAAAGCAATTTTCCAGTGTCTTGTCATAATATAATGTAATGTTATAATGTCTGCATGGGTTGCACATGTCTTACTGTGGGAGAAACAAAGATGGAAAAAAGTGATGTTATGGTGAGACATTCAACTCTTTTGCATCATCTAAATCCCATAAATCTTAGTATCCAAAATGAGAAGATTACAATAGGAATTGTAGTTTGGTCCCAAGAATGAATGGTGTTCCTCTGTACAAGCTTGAGGTTGGATTACAGTAAATCAAGGCGTGAGCAAAAATGGCTTTGAAACAACTTAGTGATGGATTGGAAACACTCGACCAAGCTTCTCCTAGGTACTTAAAATATAGAAATTTAAATATATGCAACAAATGTGAATAGTTGATTAATATTGTATTATGTGTTACTGCCAAATTATCATTTCATGGTGTGGAGAAGGAATCCATCAGTGCCCAAAGAAATACCATCTCTTGGTTAGCAATCATGCTTGAGAATAATGATTAGGTAGTTTCTTTCTATTGTTTTTGATTCAAACAAAAGTTTTAAATTATATCCAACAAAACGCAATCCATCCTTGCGTGACTCAATTACTGGTGTTGTTTTTCTTTCTTAAGGGAATTTAGAGACAAGAATTTCAAAGACCCTCAATAGGGAATGCTCACTCTATAAGGTATTTAAGCCGTGAAATAATATTAAAATTTGAGCAAGAAATATGTATGAAGTTTTTTACTATTGTATCTCTCTCTCTCTCTCGACACTAATGAGAGTTTCCCATTACACCTAAATTTCAATCAAGGTTCTCAACATGTCTTGGGAGGTAACTTTTTCCCTGCCTCAAAAAATTATAATTTACTCATAAAAGAGAAAAATTACTGATTAGATGTTTCTCCTGCATTCTTATAACCTTTCACAGGTCCAATAAAAAGACATAATAATGTACATAGATTCAACATCAAAATATTTAGAAGACTATTTCCATCCTAATAACATGTGACCTTGACCTAATAAAAATCCCTTTGTACAATCTTGCATATGTGTTTTATCAAAGAATAAGTAGAATATATAATTTCCAATAAAAATTGGAAACCATACACAACAATAGAAATATCAAAGAAAATTGTTATGAAAATAATCTGAAATTTGTTCAACATTCTTATGGACTTTCACAGGTTCAATAAAAAGATATAATAATTTCCATAGATTCAACATCAAAATATTCAGAAGGCTATTTCCGTCCTGATAACTTGTGATCTTAACCTAATAACAGTCCCTTTTTACAATATTGCATATGTGTTTTATAAAGAACATAAGTAGAATAGATAATTTCCAGTAAAAACTGAAAAAACATACACAACGACAGAAATATAAAAGAAAAGTGTTATGAGAATAATATGAAATTTGTTCAGCAATCTTATAGCCTTTCACAGGTCCAATAAAAATACATAGTAATGTCCATAGATTCAACATCAACATATTTAGAAGATTATTTCCAAATTGATAACATGTGACCTTGACCTAATAACAATCCCTTTGTATAATCTTGCATATGTATTTTATAAAAAACATAACTAGAATATATAATTTCCAATAAAAACTAGAAACCATACACAACAACAAAAAGAAAAAGAAAAAGTAATATGAGAATAATATGAAAATTTTCCACCTTTATCTTTGTTATCCATGATAACTCACTAAAATAAAATTTAGTTTTATTAGTCAATGTTTTCCACCATTGATCTTTGCATCTATCTGTTGTTTTTGTGAAAGAGGTTGTTCTGCTTCACATTTGGAGATTAAAGAAGGAAGGACAAGTCTATTCTAATTGTTTTGGAGAAATTCCAATATTCCCATATTCTCATCCAATTTCATCCTATCTTTCAACTCTATCCATAACCCATTTTTAACTCTAGTCGTAACCCATTCCAACTCTAGCTGCAAACCATTTCTAACTCTAGCCACATTTCCACATTCCCCTTTGAAATAATTCAAAACACCATAAGCATGCAACAGTCCTTTTTCAAAAAGGTTGGAGCCTTAGAATACATTGCTATCGGCCCTTCCCTTTTTTCCTTTGCATACATCTCCGCTCGTCCCCTTTCTCGATTGTGATCGTGATATTGTATATCGCAATATCCCTTCACCACCGATATCACATATTGCATATTGCATATATCCATTCCCATCGATTATCATATCCATATCCTCCTCCACTAGCCGATTGTAATATTACATCTGATTTCCGATTGCGATATCCCTCCGATCACCAATTGCAATAGTCCCTCTATCGTTGATATCACATATCACTTAAATCTCCGCCGATATCACATATCACTCATTTCTCTGTCGATATCTCATATCACATAATCTTGTCATCTGCGATATCTGTTTCATTGCAAATTGTGATAGCCCTTCTCCTACTGATTGGGATATCGCAATCGGTGATCACATAGTTAAAGTTCTTGTTCCCTGAAATCCTTTCTGACTTTTGATTGCGATGTGCGAGAACCTCCCAGATGTGATATTTTATGTGATGCGTCCTATAAAACTGCCACATCCAGAAATCACAGAATTATCATAAATCAATGTTAAAGGGACCCTCTCCTATATTACGATTGCGATGTCAAAAAGCCTAGATCAATGACCCAGGTTAAATTAGCTCAGATCAACGACCCATATCAATGAACGTTAAAGTATCTATTATGCTTTCGCTCCGTGAGACAACAAGGGTGTTGTTTGGTGTTTCTTTAGCATCATGGTCATTAAACAGAGTGCAAACAACACAAAGAAACAAGACACAAAAGGAAGTGAAACAAAGAGACAAGAAGAAACAGAGACAACGAGGCACTTTCAACATGTTTCAACAACAAACAACACAGTAGATTCGAAGAGCCAGATGTTCAAGTTTCAACCAATATAGTGTCGTACTTTAAATTATTGTAACAATTAATACGACTCCCATTTGTATTCGAACTCTGTTGTAACAAAAAATACCTTAGAAGGCTTAAGGTTTTATTAGATCTCATAGTTGTTGATTGAATCTAGCCTAGGTGGCAAATTATGTAAAGAGATCTTTCTCTATAAATAGGTAGATTTTCAACTCTGCAAAAGGGGGGGGATTGATGTAGTGAGAAGACCACTATTGTATTGTTTTCAATTAATAGAAAATACAGCTGCATCATACTTTATTTTAACTTGAGATTCATTATGGTTTCAGTCCTATCCTATCATTCTCCTTTGTTACTAGTTTTCAGAGCTTATTTGATTACTTTGAATTCAATGTTGCATTGCTCCAACGTCCTTCAATTTTCTGTAATTATTGTGAATGTTCATTTCCACATTAGTAAACCAAATATTCCCTAGCTTCCATAAAACAATGTTGTTTTTCTTTAATTGACTCCATGCCCAATGGTGGTTGTCCTCACACTCTTTTACCTGCAAAAATCACATAGAAAACTAGAGTTAGCCATCATGTTATATATTATTATATATATATATATATTTAATAATATTCATAATATATATTATATATATATATAATATATATATTGAGAGAGCCCTCTTAGATTGGAAGGGCTAACTTCCAATCAGAAGATGGTTTGAAATAGTTACGATGGGTTGAAGGGTTGACACAGCTCAGCCCCCACCAATATGGTTGATAACAATCTTCATGCACCGACCACATCCCAATAACCAGTTGATTCCTTTCTTGGAATGTGTGGGAAAAAGAAACCTATGTGAAACCATTCTAAATTCTCCAACCGCTACAAGGAAAATACCTTCTAGTAGAGGTTTTTGTGGAAGCCCCTATGAAAACAACTAAAAAAAAAATTGTAGTAGAGGTCACCATTGGAGGTGGGCAAATGTATGTTTTTCTGACTGTTTGGTGCTTTACTATCCATACAAGCACCAATGCTGCATAGAACATGGTGCACTGTGGAAAAAATATTTATATGTAAAAAAAAAACATGGTGCTCTAAATAACACAACACACCGATGCTTGAATAATCGATAGCACTGGAAAAAGGTTAACTTTTAACAATTGTTGGTGTTACATCCACCTGCAGCACCAATGCCCTTCCTATGGTAAAATGTCCTAGTGCATACCAAGAAAGAACACTGCTATAGCTTTTACATTTCAAAAAAATGTGGTGCTATTTGCCAATGATGCACCAATGGTTTAAATGTAATAAAACACCCCGGGGCATCTTCTAGAGAGCAATGCTAGGTGGCTTTTATTTAAAAAACAAAGAGTGGTGCTATAGTCCAAAAATAGTTGGTGTAGTATCTATATTAAAATGCCTCAAGGCATCTTAAAAAAAGCACCGATGTAGATTTTTTAATTTAAATAAAAACTAGTGCTCTTGGATATCGTCCACACTAGTGCAGTGATAATAATGCACCAGATGAAGGTTAAATAAAAAAAACCTCCTAGTCATAAATTTAATTTTTATCATCTACAAAGATGGAGAGCTTTGAAGCACTAGTGCCACTTTTTCCTTAGGAAAGAACCCTAAATTCGATCCTTCTCTTGCTTACCATCCTTTCGTATCGTGTTCAGTGCCCGACTTTCCATTTTTTTCAAACCGTGGTCAATTTTTTTATTATCAATTACATTCCACAATGCCTCCCCAAGGAGAAAATGTCGAGGTAATGTTTATGTTTCTCTCTAATTTAATATTTTTGATTTTTTTTCCTTGCGTGATGTGCTTGATATGTTTGTCTCACATTGATATCGGTGCATGATGTAAATTTACAGGGTGCATCGCAGTTTGGTGCATGAACATAATGCACTGCTATTGTTGCAGTGTGTTTTGTAAATGAAAATTCACTGGGAAAGATATAAATTGTGAATCAGTGTGTACATTTTTAGGTTACGCCAAGTGCATTTATATTTTCTAATCACACTGCAAAAATAATATTTAAAAATATAGCTCAGTGCGTTCGATAATCTGAATGTTCCATACTAGTGAAAAAAGTTTATACGTGCACATCGATGCATAAGTGTGACACACCACAATAAAAATTTAAATATGTGAACCGACAATGGTGTGTCATACGTATGTGCACACCAATGTTGGTGTGACTGTGTTTGATCATGCATTGGAGTCGATGCGTTATTGATTTTTGGGTGTGTTATCACCAAAATAGGTCCTTGATAGGCTGCTGATCAGACTATCTTAGTGTAACTATTTCAAACCTACTTTAGGCTGAGGCTTAGCCTCCTCAACCTGAGAGGGCTCTCTCAAAAACGGTTAATGATTTTTATTATAGTTAAGATGGATAACTCTTGTGAAACAACTGTAGAGATATGAATGTTGGAAACACATTTAGCAACTATCCATTGGGCTTATGGAGTCAACAACATCTCAATATGACAATGAATTCAACCTTACATGGAAGTCAGGGCATTCAACATTTAAAATATTCAGAACATAACAACTCAGAAAGGACCACACAGTCTATGAATGCATATAGGAAGTTAGAGCACCTTAAGTGAATTCTAAGTGATTACACATTCATACCACTACAAGAATTAGGAAAAGAACAACATCACACATTCTGAACATAAAATCCCTCATGAATCCTGAGAAGTAAAGCCAAATATGTATTATCAAAATAGAGTATTACATAAGCCAAATATCAGTGTTTTTTCATAAAATTTCCAACCCTTTTTACATTGCTGCCCCAGCTATATATAGAGTTCTTCTCCTATCTAATTGATATTTCTCTTCAAGCATGAGGGAAACTCGAGATCTACTTCTAATGACACCTAATCCACTTCTAACTACTTATTTAATGTAACAAACTTTAACTAGACTTTTTAGAGATCTAAATCTAGTAGGATTCTAACACCATGCCATGCTAATAATAGCGTTGGTTACAATGATTCCCGTTCCTTGACATCTGGTTCCCTGTTAGTTTGAATGTGATGGAAGTTTAAGACTCCATGCTTGTCTTTTATGCCACATCTTTTTCATTATGCTGAAATATAGGAAACAACCCCTGCTCATTGGTCTTTATGGTTTTCGAATCCACAGAAGCAGGTCTTTCATCTTTGCTTTCCAAAACGTGACAGATGGCCACGTCCATTGATGTGCTGTCCATTGCTTTTTAAAACAAAAACGCATTTAGGCTGTCTTAACATATCTGAACCGTGCTTAAAATGCTCACTTTATGACAAAATTCAAATTTGGATCCAAACCCATATTTCTCCATCTGTCTTAACCTGATTGATTGCTGCAGCTTCGGATGTTTCCTTGCATATATTCATTCTTCAAAATTTTCCTGCTTATGTTTCAAAACTGGTTGATTTGTATTGGAACCTTTAGCTTCAGCAGTTTCGTAGCGTGCTACGAAACTGATGAGTTGTTTAAAAAACATAGTTTTCAACCCAAAACTTTATTAATTGAGCACTTTGTTATCAAAATCTCCTTTCAACTGTTCCAAGACTTTCCAAAACTGAATGGACATGTAGAACTCTTCAAGAAGATGATACTAAGCAAAAATCATCAAAATTCAAAACATAATCTTACTTGAAATGTGATTTCATTTAGAAGGTTCCTTTAGCTGGCTTAACTGTGCCTTTAAATCTTCGATTTGTTTCTTCATAATCTTGTTCCCAGCTCTTAATTGCATATTAATCATCCTGATGAATTTTGCTTCTTTGATTGCCGGTACTGTCCAAGTATGAAATTGAGTATCACAGTCAACCAACTCTGAAGTTGCTTTCTCTTCCCATAAGGTTTTAATTCTGTAATAATTAGCTTGTATGATGGCATGTATTTTGGCAGCTTTCCTCAGTCTGGCAATCTCAAGGTTAGCTGATTCCAATCTTATTTTCAAGTCTGCTATACTGTCTTCTTTATATGTGGCGACTGGTTTGCCTTTGTCCTTTCTTTGATGGCGTTGTATCTCTTCCCCTGTTTCCTCTGTTCTTGGTGTTACCTCCTGTACTTGCTGAAATCTCCTTGTTATGGGTCTCCTGGGTTTGAAAACAAATTGTTCAACTTGCTCATCAAATTTAAGCTTCTTTGAGGTTTTGGTTTTCTTTGTATTCTCTTTTTCTGACTACATCAATTCATCTTGAACTAGTGGGGACTCCTCAAAGTCAATAGCCTGCAATAAATCGTTTAGACTTCCCTTTGAAACTGGACTTTCTTCAACAGCTACTGCCCTACCTTTTTCTTCAGCCATCTGACTTCTTGTTCTTCTCCTTGAGACTACTTCAGCTGTGCTTGCTTCAGGTGCAATCTTTTTAACTTGAGATTTTTCCTTAGTTGATTGTTGAGGTGTATCTTGAATGATCAATGGCTGTACTGACTCTCTCACTTGTTTCCTTGCCTTTAATTTTGGAAATCTCTTAGCTCTTGTTTCTGTTTGAAGGTCCGTTGTTGTAAGATCTCTTGCAGGTAGAGGACTGAGGCCAGTCTGGCTTTTGAAACTAGCCATAAAAATAAATGAATTCCAATCTTTGCCTACCTTTTGAAGCTCATGTCAGACAAGTAGTTTAATCAAGACATGATGAAACAGAGAAGTTTCACAAGCTTCCTTCCTCAATTGTACTTTGTCACACATCTTACTCAAACTACGAAATAGATAAAAAGGTAGATCAATGGAAACCTTCCCTTTAAAATGAAAAAGGAGCTTGAAATGGTACGAATACACCTTGTTATACCTTCCTTCGCAAGTCAGGTATTTTTGTATACATATGAGTAAATGTGCATAAGACTCTTTGACATAGCTCCTAGGCACTAACTTACTCAAATCTGAATTTACAAACTCCTTCTTTAAAAACTCCTTGCATGGATTCATGTCAAATTTGAAATTTTTGAACCAGTTCTCTTGTCCTCGTGGAATCTCTGTCACAGTGGATATCATCTCTGGCGAGACCTGCAATTCCATCATAGCTACCTTTGAATTTAAACTTGTGAAATTAAGCGCAAATTCTTTGGTTACCTGTGCATGCCCTCCTTGTAACTTCCTGCAAAAATTCCAACACCCGACCTTTTTAAACGCCTTCTCGACCTCTTTATTCTTCAGTGCTATATCCAAGCCTTCAGGCTCATTCCTCAGACATTTGCCTGATCTGTGTTCTTTTTTCTCTATTGATCTCTCCATGAAATCTTAAAGACTTGCAAACAAGGAATACTAGCTCTGTTTGAACTGTAAACTCAGCTTCTTTTGAAATTATGCCTCGCTTGAATTTGCTGCCTCGCTTGATTTGCTGCCTCGCTTGACTACACTTGTATTTAAAATTGAAATCTTGCTGTTTATAATCTTTCAAATTGCAATCTTGCAGATTTGTTATTCATGCAAGGCTTACAATCATCATTAAGACTTGTGCAAGGTGGCCTTTCTTGGAAATGGTAATTCATGTGTATCAACAAATCTAATGGTGGTGATAATGGCGATGGGTGGTGGAACATGATAAGTGGAGTACATGAACTGACACAAGATGACGCAGCCTCTGATTTACCTAACGGATTTGACATTTGGGAAAGATTCGCTGCGGAATGCACGAATCCCTGATTTCGCAGCGCGGTTAGTTTGAAATTTGAATGATGCGCTGCGAAATCACCTAATAAGGTTTTGCGCTGTGAAACTGCTAAACAAAGTAAACGCGCTGCGAAAACACTTTAAAAGAATGATGCACTACGCAATTACCAAAAGGCTTGGTGGTGGATAACAAAATGACACATGGCTATGAAACAATGGTGAATGAAGGGGGACCAATGGTAGATAAGAATATACTTGACTCATGACCTCTTAAAACTTCAGACTTTAAGGAAAAAAAAAAAATGAAATCAACTTAGACTAACACTGACCTTTGTCATCGGGCTAGGATGAGAAGTTACATATATCAGATTTTTTAAGTGATAACAGGGTGCACCAAGGATTTTTTTTTTAATTAAAAGTTATGTTTCCATAAATTAAATACATTTTTCATTTAATAAAAGAAATAAAAAATTATGCGTGAAGTTTATGTATTTTATATGTCAATCATGTAGTAGAGACGTTAGGAGAGGGAGAAATAGCAGTCGCAGGAGAAAATGTCAGACCAATACAATGTGGTCCAACCATGGGAGGCTAGAGAGAGGGAGAGGGATTTATACCCTCACCCTATTAATACAACGAACCAAGAGCTCTTAAGGAATGCATGCATCCTTAAGTACTATGAAGAGGCTACATCCTTGAAGGAACACTCTGTCTTGTTGGCACATCTGATCCACTGATGGAGTGTCTAGGAGGACGGTTTCCATGTCGGTCTTGAGGCATGGTATAGACTCTCTCAGGAGGACATATAGTTTATCACTAGCCTATTGAGGAGATGGGAGGATTTTCCCCAGTTCCTTTATTTCCCCCATGGGGTTGCAACAGAGAGTCAACTTTCCTACTCTCAGAGATATGTTGGGCCTCGTGCAGTCCATCTAGCATATTTTTAGGTGTGTGATGGACAACTACGGATTTATTCTTTTGTTGCACATGAGGTTAGGTTCCCCCTGTTATTAGTCACCACCATTGCACACTTTAGTAGTGATGGGAAACACATTACTTGCCATATTTTGTATTATTCAATATCATAATCTCTAGATCTGTGTGTGAGACAATCCAGTGGATGATGTCTACAAATGGGAAGGTGGGGTACCTACACGCAACCTTATGTAAGTCTAACCGATGGACAATGATACAAACCTGTCGATCCTCTAGATCTTCCTTGAAGTCCCCTGCAAAGATATCCTTGATTGTCTTCCATGTTAACTTCATGCCCTTCTCAATGAACAACTGAGTGTCTACATAAACTGGAAAATTCACTGCCACCTACTCAACTTCTTCCACAATGCTACTCTTGACGATATCCTCTCTTGGAAGTCATGTTACCTATAACTGCTAGAGAGTTGCTCAACCACTGCTGTACCTGGAGACATAGAGGACGCTCATGGCATGTAAATGTTAGCTTGAAACCAAAAGAACTTCAACAACAGAACAAGGAACAAATTGGGAAACTGCTGGGAAGGATTGCACAATGTTGGCTCACAGAGGTGGCTGGCTGCTAGCTGGAACTGTGAACATTACGTAGTCCCAAAAATTAGTGGGGAGCTCTTGCTGAATGGAATTGCACAATGCATAATTCAGTCTGGGTACAAGCCAGGAGAGATTGCAACTTGCACGGTCTAAGTGGCCAAGGCTTAGGGCTGGATCCTAGAACTGCACAATGCATAATTGGAGCTAGGCCTAGGAAATCTCTGCGAATTTCCAGAAGCCAAGGTCAGGGCCTTGATCTCCAGAAATGCGCAGCGCATACTTGGGCAAATGAGATCCGAGCCAAGGAAGCCCAAATCTACCCAAGGGAAGTGAGAAATCGAACAGAGATGAAGGATTGAAAGATGTTGGGTGCAGATCTAAGTGAATGATAATGCATGAAAGTGAAACAAGTGCAGGAATCAATCAAACTGAAGGAAAATAGAGCTTGTAGAGAGAGTTGCTGTAATGGTGCCGTATTAGTGTAGAAACTAGGTGATGCATGTGACACTTGGGAAAGGAAATGCAAAACTTAAAACAACACTTGTACAAGCTAAAATAAGTTGACATTCTAGCGGTTGTTCAACAAAATGAGTGAAACAACACTCTCACAATCTAAACAAACACAAGTGAAAAAAAAATAAATAGTAAAATACTAGAAAAGAAAAAATTACTCAGAAAAGTAATGACGATCGCACCGAAGGTTCCTTGATCTCATCGGGGATGCAAAAGCTCCAAGATCGAATGTGAAAATGAGCTCTAGCTATGCTGATTAAATATATCTGGTTGATTTAGGGTTTATGATGCGAAGGCCAAAAAGCAAGGAAAAAGCGACACTTGGTGAAAATTTCCAAAATAACTCAAGTGTCTCCTTTGGGCTGCTAAAAATAGATCCTTATTTTCTAGGGATTCATTTTCATTTTTTTCTTTTTTCTTTTTCTAGGAAAAGTTTCCACGCATTTCTTGAAGAGATTTGCGTAGCTCTAGGAAGGATTGGGAAAATCACTGGCTCATGCACTAAGAAGCTTCTGGGCAGGAAGCTTTTGCGCAATTTCTAGGCTGAGTGGCTTTGGGTTGCCTCTCATGGTTTGTGAAATTCTAGAGTTGAAGGTTCACTCTTAGATTGGACAATGCAATTCCCGAGAGAAATGTTGATTTCCCTTAAGGATTTCACAGTTCACTAAGACAAACTTGGAACTGGGTTGAAACCAAGTCAAGAGATCAACATGTGGGTTAAACAGTAAAGCAAGTAAGAAAACACAAGCCATAATGAAAAAGGTAAAGCTTCATCAAAGCACAAGTACTTGGGTTAGCACGAGATGAGTTGATGTGATTTAGGAGGGAGGCTCCAAAATTAAGCATAGGAAAATTTTTGGAGGGTGGTTGTAGCTGCTACAACATTAGTGACATGCTGGTGGAACTCCAACTCTCTGTATGAACCTTGTCTCATGTAAAGCTATTCTAACTCTTCCTAAAGTATTGTTCGAGTCTTTGATCGTCATAGCTTCTTCACTAGCTTGAGTTAAAGATGTAGTCCCTACCTTTCTCTCTATCGGCAACACACATACCTATCCAAGTCAATTGAGTTGTTTTGATTGGGGATGAGGGGTATATTGATGCACAAGTAATATAGAATGTCAAATTTTTAGTTTCATCTATGGTGTTGCTCTGCTGCCAGCACGCCTGGACAATACTTCGACAGAGTCACTTTAGGAACACAAGCATTGCTCTGCTGCCAGCGAGCTTGGATAGTACCCCAACAAAGTTACACTATTCACCTCTCTACACAGGAAGCCTTTCTCTTCTTTAACCTTTATTTTATTTTTTTCATTTCATTTTTTATTTTTTATTTTCAAAGAAATGTGCATAGGAACTTATTTATTTCATGAGGCAGAAGAGGGATGCAGACTTATTGAGAGTAGAAGAGGTTGTCCCTTCAGATAAGGATGTTTATATATACCTCTCACATACTTGTTAAGGTTTTCCCCTTTCCTTACTCTGCTTGACTGAGTTGACAAGGGTTAATCGAATATAGAAAACTGATTAGAGTAGGTGGCACTAGTTAAAACTGAAAGTGTTGTGATTCCACCAAGAAGCACTCTGAAAGGAATGTATTTTCCATTAGGGTATCATCGACTAGAAGAAATGCAAGATATCCATAAAGAGAGGGAACAGAGAGATAACCAAGTGTTGATAGGTGTACAAGTCCTCTTGTATTTCACCCTGCTTGTCTCAAGAAGCCAAACACAGTTTCACGCGGAAACTAATCCTAAGGGTGAAAAAGCAAAGAAGAAAAGGAAAGAAGTAAGACAAAGAAAAATAGAGTATGACAAACAAAACAAAAAAGAAAAAACTACTCCTACTCCTAAGCTAAGCATAACATGGGCCAACTCATGTGAATAGATATTTCCAATGCAGCCATTGACACAATCGTTGACCCATGTAAGTGATGGCATGGTTGATGAGAAAGATATTCAAGCATACCAACAGACAAGAAAGATAAAACAATGCAAACCAAAACATTTGAAGTTTGAATACATCCACAGAGAAGAAAAAATTGAAAGCACATGAAAGGAACTTTGCAGATGTATCATGGTGTCGTGTCACATTGCGCATGGATGAAAAGCATGTGTACACCTTAGAACTAGACAAACAAGCAAACATGAAGAAAGAAGAAAATTTTCATTTTGCAACAGTGCTTGCCACATATGATTCCTCCAATGCATGAGAAATAGGATCGTGTGGTTTTGGTGGAGGATGTGAAAACTATGAATTGGATTGATTTTCAATGTGAACATGAGAGTGATGAGGAGCCCGGGGAGATTCAATAGATTTCTGATTAGAAGTGGGACTGAACTCAAGGCTACGAGAACTTGATATAACCATCATCTTAGGCCAAAGTGCCTTGACAATTTGAGGAGTTTCCACTTCATCAGGAGTTGGATCATCAAAGATCGGTGGCTTATAAAGATCAAAAGTAGGTGAAGCATAATCATGATCACACAAATGAGTGAAAAGATCACGATAACCATGATCAGAAGATTCAAGATGGACAACGACATCCTCATGATCTGACGAATCATGGAGAGGGGTTGATGAGAAACAAAAATTTTCACCCTTTAAGTTTTTAGAAATGAAAGATGAGAGATCGAATGGATCCGGGAAGAAATATTTGTCCTCTCCGCAATAAGATGACAAAATAACATCCCACGGACTCTGTGAAGATCGGAGGTGGAAACATCTAGAAATGAATTTTCACAAGAAAAATCAAAATTTCAGAAGATGCCAAGATAAAGCGGATGAGGTGCGGATAGAAGGAGATCATCCTTCATTGCAATTTCTTGTTCAGATTCCCACACATACTCATAAAAAATGATAGCGCAGGTTAGCTATTCAACACCAAATCTGTCCACAACTTGATCCTCCTGAACATCGCAAGTGAAATCCAGAATAGATGAACACAACACACCAAAATAATGAGGATCAAAGGAACTAGTGGATGGAGGCTGAGCAGATGAGACCACGTGACAATGATTAGGCTTGCAGTCCAAATCTGCATAGAAATCCAGAGCAGGTGGGGTAGAAGGAGACGGTGACAACTCAAGAGTTGTTTGATGAGAAGGGGACGGAGGGTCACTTGGGACAACAACCTTGTCCATCTCAAATTTCGAATCTCTAACACCGAGGTATGTTGCGAGGGGTCTGAAATATTCTAACTCATGTGGATTATAAAAGATGTGAACAAGATACTAAATATTTCATTTAGAAATTTCCAGTCAAATTCATCTTCTATAAATTCAAAACAATAATGATGAAAATGATCATAAAAGTGCACAATTGATTCGTTAGGTGCTTTTTCACAAATTTAAAATTTTGTGATGAAGTGATTTATGGTCATAAAAGACAAAAGAACTACTTAATTCTCTGATCATGTGTTCAAAAGAGTGTATAGAGGTTTTGGGCAATGTGTGACACCATTACTTGATGCACCCTTCGAATGTGAAAGTGAACAACTCATATGTAATGTCATCCGAGGGGACCTCATTCCTGTCACAGAAACCTAGAAAGGAAACTGTGTGAATTAACAGGGATGTTTTGCTTTCGACATCAAATTTGAGTTATGTCAAGTCATTTATAACATCCGCCGACACATTGAAATCAGTGGCGTGAGAAAAGCATGTCAGGGTTGTGATTGTGATATAAGTCATGAATGATGTGCATAAATTCAAAACAGACTCAAGGGGTCAACTTGTCATCTAGCCCTCCTTCTAGCGCCAAAAGTGTTGACGGTGTTGGATCTGCCAACATTCAAGGGATCTCCTCGGTAAGAAGTCCCAACTAGAACTCATATCATTTGGAATGGGAGTCCCATCAGTGGGTGGTAATGTAGTGCCTTGACCACGGTAGCACACAGAGATAAGTATGATGATTTTAGGTGGAAGAAAGTGTGTGAATTTGTAGCGAGGCAAGTAAGATGCACGGGGTATCTAACACATGGAGGGAAAAAGGAAGTGTGCCACTTATAAGTCTGTAATAACACATAGCTTGGAAGGAACACACAAGAGGAAAGAGATCACAAGCTGAAATGAGGAATAGTCCACAAATCAAAGTGACAGGTTAATCCAACAACACACATTCAACAAGATTCATAAAATTGCATACAAAGTAGTTCGTAATCAAATGCGTAAGTTAAACAACATAAATTGCTAAAGCAACCATAATAGGCCAACTACAATAAAAATATATGCATGAAAGAATGCTTCCTTTGTTGTTATTATTATAAGTGAAAGTTCCATCCATACATACACCATTAGCTCCAATAGTGGAACATTATAGTCAAGAACACCTACTCCTCCAAACAAGTATACTCAGTCTACATTGTGGAGAAGCCAAGGCTCATCACAATACTCCCAAGCCTTCTCTAAGCCTAAGCCTAGCCAAAATATTGGCTCCCAAAAGCCTCGTCTATGAGTTATGAGGTTCCATTTATAACAAATGGTGGGGTGACCCTTGACATTCCCCTTTGTGAATCTTTGACTACCCTAATGACTCTTCAACTTCTTTTCAAATAACTCATTACATTACATAGTGACTGTCGCATTCCACTAATGACACTTGGAATTTCACTTACAAGATATTTACAAATAATATACATTTTCCACATGTACCCATGTGAGACAAAATAGGCTAGAGACAGCCTAATAAGACAAAACACTATTACTCAGAAGTTTGGAGAAAGAAAAACTTCCACTTGATGCTTCTTGGTCACATACTGATACCGAGCTTGGTGTTGTGCGATGATGTCCCCAAAATCCTTGATGGTTTCTTTTTGATAGCATCTCTTTCCTCTATAGCATTTGGGTATATGGTCTTGGAACCTTTGTCCAACTCATCTTGAAGCATGTGCAACATGGTTTTAACCATGACAGGACCACCAATGTACTTCTGCATGTTTTGTGCGCTCAACTTGAAGTCATCACTGGTGGCCTCTCGCCTTAGCTGCTCCATGTACCTATCGACATCTAGCTAGACTTAGTTCTTGTGCTTATCTTCGGTGAGGGAACCAATTAACGAGATCTTGTGTGTTCTTACCATGACATCTAAACTCTTATACAACCATGCATGTGAATCCTGTATGCTACCAACGAATGATGCAAGCTACTCATAGTTATGGATCTACATCAAGATCTTCGCTTTGTCTAGCTTTTCTTACAGTTTGTGCTACTGACGAATGGTGCAAGCTACTCATAGTTATGGATCTACACTGGGATCTTCGCTTTGTCTAGATCTTCTTGTGGCTTCATCATATTTGGCAAGTGAAGCGGGGTTCGCTTGTACCACATTATCCATTCTTACACATGGGCGATGGAAACATGTATGTCCTTGAGATTTTGGACAACCCTTTTACTCCGTTGTTGGAATCCATATAGATGGACAAATGCCTTATGCACGGTGAGAAATCCATCATATAGCTTCCACATGGTGGTCTCAAGAGTTGATACTTCAGCAAGTATCTATTTCCTTATCTCCGCCATTGCAGAACCTGCAGATTGTTCTACCTTTTTCCTCTCCGCCTGCAAGTTCTTTTCCATCTGTTCATTCTCTACTAACAAAAACTTGACATTTGATCTCATGGCTCCTGCATAAGCCAAGATGGCATTGGCCATGGCAACTAGATGCTTTCTGACATCTGACACTATCACCCTTTCCTTCATGAAAGTAGGTGACATGTGATCATCCGGGAAATGCTTTATCCATGCATGTACAATCTTCCATTGCTAATCGTCAAATGATAGATTGTACACATCCATCACTGGATCATCACCAAGGAGAACAACTTCTCTTTGCTTGCTTGGGACTAGTTCTGACACTCTAGGGGGTGGAGACTGAGAGGTGACTTTAGGTGCTCTCGGCATGAGGTCAGTGTCTTGGTCCTATGGCTCCCACCCCAACTCCATGTACATCACTTCAATCAGTTGCTAAATCTATTGAGCAAGCTCCAGATCCTGCATTTGCTCACCCTCTTCATTAGTTGCTCACTGTTCTGAATCCTCAACCTATATGGGCGTTGTTTGTTCTATCATCGCACCTTGCCTTTCTTCTTCCTCCTATTTCTGCTTCTCTTCCCTCTCTCTCCTTCTTAGCTCCTAATCTTCCTTAAAATTATTCTCTATTTCCTGCAACTTCCTTTATGCTTCCTCCAACCTTTACTTTTCTTTTTTCCTTTTATCTTCCCTATTTATGTGTTGTTTCCTCTTTTCCTCTGCTGCCAAAGTTGCTTTCTCAATGATAAGATCCTCTTACCCTTGTCCTACATTTGTTTTCTGCTTATTACTGCTGTTATTGTTTCTTCCTACGATGCTACTACTTACATAGTATCTCTCCATGTTGTGGCTATACTGAACGGTTCATTGAGCTTGGAGCAGTTGTAACAATACCTCCAAGGGTCCTCATCTACCCAATGAAATGTCCCGTGGATCCACATATAGTACAAATTTGTAGAATGGTTCTTGCAAATATCGTGGGGATCATACAAATTATAGTTTTTGGTGTTGAACTCGAACTTCACTATTTCCTTAGCTTCGTCATCCACATCCTTCAAGCTCTTAATCTTGTACAATCCAATCCATAAAGGAAGAGAGGGCCATGGTGCCTTCTTCATCCTATGCAGATTTGCTAATAACCCTGTGGAGATGTGATATGAGATCTCTTGCATGACCAACTTATCCATGGCATACCTTGGTAGAACATGTGGAGGCTTCTCTCCGCCAAACATCCAGATGAAGGTGCCACCAGGTGAGGCATACCAATCTGCAATGTTAAGTATTGCCTCCATCACTTATTGGGACATGTAAGGTGGATCATGCTCAAAGATAAACCTGTACATTGGGATGATGAAATGGCCAGTTAGCCTTGCCATAACTCCTTGGTAGCTACAGTATAAAAGTAACTTGAAATAAATGTTGACGACAGTCTCTTTTGGTGTCCATGTCCAACCCATGCCAAGAAAATGATGTTGGGCACATATTGCATCAATTAAATACGTAGACATGTAGAATCTTGCTTGCTCATCCTTGGGCAGATTCCGGGCATTAGTCACATGGACTTTCCATTGAAGAGCCAATAGTTTCAACTAGTTGAATGGCCTTCCATCATTCACCAGTTGGTTCAACACAACCACCCAATTTTCTAGAAAGGTCTCTATGCTCTCTTGATCGTATAATCGACATGCAAAGATGATCAAGAATTGTAGGTCTTCCTGAGTGACTTTGTCTTGTAAACATTATTGGGTGTCGCTCTGAAATTCGATGACTCTTTCACCCAACACTTTACAATATCTCTGGTGTCACAAAGTTTTGGGTGGCAAAGAAAACTTCATCCACACGGTTCATCGACTGAGGTAAATGATACATATGTTGATAGCTCTCTGCCTTAAAGTTGGCAATCTGTATTCCACTGGTACTGCTCAATATCATAGTCTCTGGATTTGTGTGTGAGACAATCCAGTGGATGATGTCCACACATGGGAAGGTGGGGTACCTGCATGCAACCTTATGTAAGCCTGACCGATGGACATTGATATAAACGTGCCGAACCTCTAGATCTTCCTTGAAGTCCCCTGCAAATATAGACTTGATTTCCTACCATGTTAACTTCGTTCCCTTCTCAATGAACAACTGAGTGTCTACATAAACTGGAAAATTCATTAACACCTGATCAACTGCTTCCCTAGTGCTACTCTCGACAGTATCCTTTGATGCAACTCTCTTGGAAGACATGTCACCTATAACTGCTAGAGAGTTGGTCAACCACCATTGTACCTAGAGATAGATAGGACACTCATGGCATGCAAATGTTAACTTGAAACCAAAAGCATTTCAAGAACAGATCAAGAAATAAATTGGGCAACTGCTGGAAAGGATTACGCAATCTTGGCTCACAGAGATGGCTGGATGCCAACTGGAACTGTGCATTGTGCAGTCCCAACAGTCAGTGGGGAGGTCTTGCTACCTGGAACTGCACAATGAGCAGTTCAGTCTGGATACAGACCAGGAGAGACTATGCATTGTGTAGTCTCAGTGGCCAAGGCTCGGGGTTGGCTCCTGGAACTGCGTAGTGCACAGTTGGATCCAGGCCTGGGAAACCTCTGCACAATTCTAGAAGCCAAGGATGAGGCCTTGAGCTCTAGAAATGCGCAGTGCATACTTGGGGAAATGAGATCTAGGCCAAGGAATCTTAGATCTGCCCAAGGGAAGTGAGAAATCGAACAAATCTGAAGGATTGAAAGATGTTGGGTGCATATCTAAGTGAATGATAATGCATGCAAGTGAAACGAGTGCAGGAATCAATCAAATTGAAGGAAAACAAAGCATGTGGAGAGAGTCGCTGTAATGGTGACTATTAGTGAAAAATTGGGTGATGCATGTGACACATGGGAAAGGTAATGCAAAACTTAAAACATCACTTCTACAATATAAAAAAACTTGAAACACCAGGGATCGTTCAAAAAAATGAGTGAAACAACATCCTCACAAGCTAAACAAACAAAAGCGACAAAAAAAGTAGTAAAAGACTAGAAAAGAAAAAATTACCCAAAAAAGCAACGACGATCGCAGCGAAGGTTCCTTGATCTCCTTGGGGATCCCAGAGCTCCAATATATAATATGCAAATGAGCTCTAATTGTGCTGATTAAATAGATTTGGTCGATTTAGTGTTTATGATGCAAAGGCCAAAAATCAAGGAAAGAACGACACTTGGTAGAAATTTCAAAAATAACTCAAGTGTCTCCTTCGGGTTGCTAAAAATAGATCCCTATTTTCTAAGGATGTCTTTTCGCTTTTTGATTTTTTTCCTCGAAAAAGCTTCCATGCATTGCTCAAAGAGATTACATAGTTCTAGGAAGGACTAAGCAACTCATTGGCTCATGCACTGAGCATCTTCTGAGTAGGAAGCTTCTGCGCATTTTCTGGGCTGAGTGGCTCTACACTGCCTCTCATGCTCTGCACAGTTTCCCAGCTGAAGACAAGTTGTCAGTTGGCTTTGCACAATTCCTGAGAGCAAGGATGGTTACCCTCAAGTATTATGCATTTCAGTAAAGCAAGTCTAGAACCGGGTTGAAACCAAGTCAAGAGATTGGCTTGTGGTTTAGACAACAAAGCAAATAAGAAAACACAAGCCATAATGCAAAAGGTAAAGCTCCATCAAAGCACTAGTACCTAGGTCAGTTTGAGATGAGTTACTGTGATTTAGGAGGGAGACTCCGAAACGAAGCATACGCAAAATTTTGGAGGGTGGTTGTAGACACTACAACAAAGATATTAAAATTATAATATTATATTATATTTTAATTATAATTTTAATGTAAGTTAATTTTAATTATAATATAATATAATCTTAGTCTTAAGTTTTTTAATTTATCTATATATATATTTTTGATTAGTTTTATTATTTTGTAATTTATTAATAACTTATTATTATTTAAATATACTGGAATTTATTTAGATTTAGATTTTTAATTAAAATTCCTAATTTTAGCCCATGTAGCAAATTTTCCAGAATTCTGGCAATTTTGACACTTCAACTTTGGAAGCTCATAAGTTGAGTTTTACTTGGCCAAATGAGGCCTAGGATGGCTCGTTGGATAGATAAAATCATGGAGAATATTTTTTAATTGGTTGAATGACCAGATTTGGTCATTTTATGAGTCTAAAATTTATCATAATATCAAGCTCCGAATTTGTAAACAAAATTAATTTTCTGAGTTTAATTTTTTTTTTTTTGGATTTTCATTTGCTCATAGCCTTTGCTGAGTGTAGATCCATTCGAATATGTTCTATTTGAACAATAATGTATTTGAAAGGATTAATGAAAAACTCATGTTTCCTTTTATTTATTTATTTAATTAAGTTTTGATCAGAGGATATTTTATTTTACAAATTTGGTATTTTAAATAAATTTTGATTGGTTTTGGCAGGATAACAGTTGAATAGATGAGGAAGGGAAGATTTCAATCAATTGAATTGCTTCAACAATAGAAGAAAAGGGTTCAATAGATTAGGAAGGGAAGATTCCAATCAATTGAATTGCTCCAGCAATAGAAGAAAATGAATTTGGACCAATGAAAATTGTTGGAGCATATTTGTTCTTCAACAACTCTCCTATTTTGAATACATTTTGTAATTATAAATAGTAGTTTGGAGAATGAAATTTTTGGGGGGCTTCTATTCTCTGCAATTTTGGAATTCTTAAAAGCACTATTGTAATAGGAGTTTCATGTTGTAGGTAGAGAGGATCAGTCTCATATATGAGGAGTATGAGGATTTATCCTTTGCAAATCTGAAATATGTATGGGGAGCATAGCTTGCACTATTGCAGATCTTGTTTTAACAACAGAGTTTATGAGTTGTAGATCATTGTTGGAGATCAAAGTTAGAGAAATAGGTACAATAAATTGGTATTTAAAATACTATTGTTTTAATACCAGTTTCATTTTATAATAGAAGAAATGTGTCATTTTCATTCATATTCGTGCACTATTGTCGATGTGAGTAATTTGCCTCAATAATTTGTTGTTATTTACCTCTTCTCTTGTGTGCTGAACTCTAATTTTTGAGTAACTATTTACTCCAAAATTAGTATTTTAATTTTGATTTAACAAACAATAATATTTTGTGAACTATTTCCTTATATTATTGTTTCATCATTTGAGTTACTGATTTAATAATCATCATCATTTTCTGAACTACTTCCTAAATGTTGTTGATTAATTATTCATGTTAATAGATCTCTGAACATGATGTCTTTTAGTATTCATGATATCATTTAATTGAACTATTTTGTTAGCTTGATATTCATTATAAGCCAGACATATTTAAATCACAATCATCTAAATACTTTGTTCTCGGTTGGGTTAGATCTACATCTTCCTAATCAAGATAGGCTTAGGGTATTTTCCCTTTTGCTTGCATTCTAGGATTAATTTTCATTTAGATTTAATTCTAAATTTATAATAGTCCTCTTATCAAAGAAGAAAAATTTAGTTGTGGCTTGGCTAAGCCCTAGATCATATTCTTTCCTGATCAACAAGAATCGTCGATCTGATGTATCTTCTCTATTGGTAGGTGAAAGTCATACTTTAAGCCAATAGAGGTAGAGATAAGGTAACTAGACCTAGTTTAACTAGTTGGAACCACAATTCCAAATGGAAAGAAGATGTTTTAAGTTCCCAACTAGGTGGTATCCCTTATAATGTTGAGGAAGATAATTTTGAGCCTTCAACAAGACCTTTGATTTTTCTAGGTCAATGGGGTCTCAAAGACAACTTCGCTTAGCACTAGGGAAACAACAAAAGCATCTTCAAAGACTTTGTACTTTGTTTTACAAGATAGATTTCATATCAAGATGAATTTCACTAATGAAACATCCCTAGGAACATTCATTCATTATACATGGGCCATACATGAAGCATTCACAATCCAAAAACAAAATTTCCACAACTTCACATAAAGAGATGCAACAAATAAACCATAATATAGCAAAATTCCAACAATAATGTATGTGGAAAAAATACAAAGAAAGAATAACATTAAATTGTACTTACATGGATAAGAATATATCTAACTATCCAAAATTTTCCATTTAAGAAGCTCCAAGGCATGAGAAAATAATCTAAACATCAAAATTCATTTCATGCTCCAAAATTCGTCCTCTAAGAAGGATAGCGAAATTATCAAGAGAGATACAAGTCTAATCCAAATGATGATGCTAAAACGAAATCACATCACTTGTATTTATACACTTTTAATGAGTTCAATTTAGCTAATTATGCCTACATTAGCCCCTAAAATAAAATAATGTGAAAAATAACTAACTTTTGGTGACAAGCCCACCAAACTAGGTCATAAACAAAAGAATAAGCCTCTCAAGAGGTCGAAGGATCAATAGTACCTGTTGTTGGTCCATATAAGAGGAATGATAAAGTCCATAGGTTCCATAATGAGAAATAGGACTCCCAAAAGTAGTGGACAAGGGGTTGGCCCCTTGTTCTCCAAATAATAAACTTGTGGCACTCCTAATGGTGTGGGGCACATAAGTAACCTCATGGGTCTCCAAGTATATCGAATATTCTTGTAGACCATCTGTAAGGGCTTAGATGATAATATAAGTGATGCCACATCAACATAGAAGCCTTGTGTCATCTACCAAGTACATGATACAATTGTGGGGCCGACTGGGCATGGTGAACCAACTACATCTTCCTTGTCTAGTAGATGAAACTTGAGCAAACTTTGAACATCTCTGGGGATCCATGGAATGTTGGATACTTCTATGGAATCCCATGACTCTCTTAACACACCCTACATGTGCCAATTGTAGCCCTCTGGAGGGTTAGGACCCCGTATAGGGAGAGCAAACCCAAAATGGATACCACCTGTAATACTACATAAGATCCAATGTGTCCCCTTGCATTATAGTACAACAAGTCATCTAAATAAATCAAGTTAAATAGCTTACAAAACATGGACAACAAGTGGGAACTTCATAATGGCATGCCCTTCCATAGTGGTCTTTGACATGTGCTAATATCTCCAAGCTCCAATGGGGGTTAACCAAGTGACCTATTAGGTAGTTTATACTTTTAAAGGGGATGATATGTCTAAGTACATCCTTCAAATGGTGGTGGCATGTGATAAAGTGATGGTACATAATAGGGGATGGAGGGGGAAATCCTAGGTTACATTCCAAGGTACAAGGATAGCTAATAAAGGGGACCGTCCTTGTACATAATGTTAGAAAATTATATATTACAGAGAAATGGAACACATAGAATAATGCATAAATATAAACACAGAAAACACATAAAACCAGAGAGACACAGATATATGTGATTCACCCAGTTTGGGCTACGTCCACCCCGAACAGCCAGTCCTTCCTTTCTATTATCCAACAAAATGAAGAGACACAACCTACAACAGATCTGCTGTAATATCCTCTATTTTCTCTCACAATCTCACCTCTCTGTTTCTCTCTCGGTGAATACATATCTATTTCATAGCCTCAATACAATGCCCTCATACAAAGAGAGGGGTTGCCTTCTAGGGCAAAAAACCCTAAACTAAACATAAGTTCTACGTCAAATCATCCGCCTAATGAATGGCTCAGATTGACTAGAAATTACCATACTTTTACAAGGCAATCTTACATCTGTTTTAAGCTTCGGTGGCACTGCCCCCTAAACCCCCGCCAAGGGACCGCTGGCCCCTAGAACCCCCAGCCAGGGGGGATCGGCCCCCCCGAATCCTTGTGGGGGGGACAAGTCCCCCCCGCACCCCCCCACGTGGAGGGGTGTATAAACTTCCTGGGCTATACATCCGGCTGAAATAAAGACCTCTAAATAATCATGCTCCATACTCAACACATAAAAGGTATCACCATTCTCACCCTCCGTATTTTTCTGTCTCATCTCCTCCAATAGCAAGGATGAGAGTATTTCATCAAACTGCAAGGAAGTTGCATTGCTACCTATTGCAAAAACTAGACTATTCCATGAATCTGGTAGAGAACACAACGAACTGATGCACTTGTCTTCATCTGAAATTTTTATATCAACAGATAACAACTGGCTTACCACATTATTAAAGGGGTTCAAATTCTTTGTCATCAAGTCTCCATCCTTCATCCTCAGGTTATAAAGCTTTTTCTGTAGGAACATTTTATTCACTAGAGCCTTATATTGGTACAAAGTCCCTAACTTGCCCCACAAAGCCTTCACTAAAGCTTCCCTTGATACATTCAACAATAATGACTTTGAGATACACAACCATATTGTGCTCTTTTCCTTTTGATTGAAATTATTCCAATTTTCATTGGACATTCTCGTTGGTTTAGTATCCAGATCTACTATGATCCACTAAGCTTTATCCACTAGCAGATCCTCCATCTTGAGCTTCTACAACTCAAAACTCTAACCATTAAGTTTCTCGATCTCTATCTTTCCATTGCTTGCCATCTTCTTTCACCACAAAAATCGATCTTGCAGATCTCCCATTGAACAAGGTCTACCACAGGCCCGAGAAAAATCCCTCAGAAGCAAAGGTGTCCCCTTGAAGCCAAAAAAACTTTGATACCAAATGTAGGTTTTAACCTTGTACAAAAATTACCTGCATACGAATTCTAAAAAAACAGAAAATAAACAATGGCAAGAGAATAACACATAAAACATATATACATAGAGATTTTCCCCTGGATCCCAAAACTAACACTACCAGATTGATTTTTCATTATATTCATTTCAATGTTACACTACATATATATACATGCCAAAGCATCCATAAACCCCAATCCATTAACCCTGGATTAGAACATAACCATAGTTCCCTTGACCGGATCTACAAAAATACCATGGAGAGAAAACCATCATGCCCAAAACCATGTGCGAAAACCATGCACAAAACCATAGGTAGGTTCACCCATGCACATGTGGCTAGTCATGGAAATAATACAACACACACCCAACATGAATTATGGGTTTGGAAGGCTATTAAATTGGCTAAGTGTTGGCCAGAGTCAACCTAGGAAGTAGAGAGATAGATTGTACTTGTGCAGAGATTGTTTAGGTTGAACAAGAATTGTATTTTCTTCTCAGATCTTCTGGTTAATGAAATATAGATAGTCGGGGTTTTGAGAAGTTTCTTTCCTGAGAGAAATGTTGTGTTATGTGCAATTTCTATTCTTCCTCTTTCTTCTTATTGTTTTCATCGATCATTTTTTGTTTCCACTGAGAAGCCTAGAGTAGATTCTTCTCTTATGTTTTAGTATATCACATGAGCTGTTGAATCTACAGAAAAATATACATGGCATTAGAGTTAAAGACAGTATAGAAGAGGATATTCCAAGTTTGTTATGCAGGTGAAAATCAAATTTGCAATTCATACTTTAGATCAACAATATGTCTTTCTACGGGTTGCGACTTGAGTATGCCTTGGAAGGAAGCTCGAATTACATAGCATGGAAGGACAGGATGGAAGCAGTGCTAGAAGACAATGTCCTCAAGGAATTCATTGAACAAGACATTCCTAAGCCTCCATCATCAGATGCTCAAGATCTGGATGAATGGAAAAAGTGTGTGTTAAAGGCGAGGCGGATTATCCTTGAGGGAGTTTGAGACTACATTGTCTTGAGTCTCCATGGAAAGGAAATTCCATACTCAATGTGGAAGGCATTGATAAACCTATTCCAAAATAGAAGTGAGCATATGAAGTTTTCACTGAAGGAAAAACTCAGAAAGATCAAGATGGAGAAGGGCGACTCAATTCCAAAATACTTGGCCAAGTTCACTCATTGTCATGATGAGCCTGGAAGTGTTGGGATTACTATTTCTGAGGATGAGATGGTGAGCCTAGCTCTTCTAAGACTTCCAAAGAGTTGGCATAGTTATTAGGACTTTGTCAATGGGAGGGAGAAGCTTCCAGATTGGGAATGACTGTGGTTGGATTTGGTATAGGAAGAGATTCATAGAAACACCAGAGGCGAATCCTCATCAAATACCAATGATGAGGAAAATTGTGCCTTAGAGGGTAAGGAAAATAAAGGGAAAGGGAAGGCGTCCCATTCCAAATCATATTCTTATCATGGAGGCAAGAAGGACATGTTGAAAGTCAAGTGCTTTCATCTTCATGAGCTGGGACATTTTTCTACAAATTGTCCGCTCAAGAAGTCCAAGGTGAAGTACTCAAGAGGATTGACAAGTGAGGCTCTTGCCTCACAATTCAAATTGTACTTTACCCTCATCACATGCATGGTGTCATCGATGATGGGTAGTGTATGGTACCTAGACAGTGGAGCTTCTTTCCACATTACTGGTAACAAGGAGCTCTTCAGTGACTTGGAGGAGAAGGATCTCCAAATGAATATCGAGATGGGTGATGACGAGAGGCATAGTGCTACTGGGTTGGGTACAATTACCTTTTAGAGGGAGTCAATTTCTTCCATCACTTTGCAAGATGTTATGTCTATTCCTGGTTTGAAAAAGAACTTGGTATATGTTGCCATGTTCGAGGATAGAGGCTATGATGTGATCTTTAGTAAAGGAAAGGTGTTCCTTCATCACATAGCCACAAGGTAGGTAAAGAGGATAGGGATTCAGGTGAAGAATCTCTATAAGTTTGAGGTAGATGATTTTGCTGCCTTGAGCATGAAAGTAGAGAAGGTGCAAAGCCGAGACAATGGTGAGTTGTGGCACAAAAGGTTGGGTCACTTGCATCATGGAGCTTTGTAAATCATGTAGAAAATTTTTACAGGTCTTCCCAAATGTACACTAGAGAAAGTTGACACATGAAAAGAGTGTACCTTGGGAAAATTCACCAAATCTTCCTTTCATGAAAAAGAGAGTTGAGCACAGGCGATCCTTGATCGAGTCAATTCATATGTGTGTGTACCATTATCAATAGAATCCACAGCTAAGCACATGTATTATGCTATATTTGTTGACAGTTTTTCTCGTAAATGTTGGATATTTTTCATGCAGAAGAAAGATCATAATTTTGCAAAGTTTTGTGAATTTAAAGCATTGGTTGAGAAAGATACTGATAGGAAGGTGAAAGCTCTTAGGAGTGATAATGGTGGAGAGTATGTGTCAAACGAGTTTAAAAAATTCTATGTGACAGAAGGCATTAAATGAGAGTTGACAGCACCCCATAACCCATAGTAAAATGGGGTGGCTGAAAGGAAGAATATAAGCATTGTAGGGGCAGCACGAGTGATGTTGCATGATTAGGGCCTACTGCTATATTTGTGGGTTGAGGCATGAAACATAACTTTTTATTTGCAGAACATAAGTCCTCATCAAATTATTGGGATGAGTACACCAGAGGAGGCTTTCTCAGGGAAGAGACTAGATGTGGGTCATTTCACAATTTTTGGATCATCGATATATTTCTATGTGACCAAAGATGAATGGAAAAATATTGAGACGACAACAGAGTTGGGGATATTTGTGTGGTACAATGATGTGCCTTACAATGATCGGGTGTACCTACTAACCTGTAGAATGACAATGGTTCACAGGGATGTAAAATTCGATGAAGAGAGGGCCATGAGATGTTTCCTTGAGAGGGAGCTTCAGCTACATGCAATTGAGGATCTTTTAGCTCCTAAAAAGGAACCTTAAATTAATGTGGAGAATCCACATGCAGAGGATCCGGGAGTGGAGACATCCACTCAGGTAGAGTCTTCCAGAGATGGGAGAAAGCGCACTAGAGAGGCTGACAAGTTATTGCATGATGCGAGAGAGAATGTGGGAGAAACCACATCATAGCATAGGCATAGGAGGTCACTAGAGAGGTACACTAGATACATGGCTCTTATGATATGATGTGTTGAGACAAAACCATCTTATTTTGAGGAGGCATTGCAAAAACCAGTTTAGGTTGATGCCATGGTTGAGGAGTATGACTCCATTTTCATGAATAGTGTTTGGAATGTGGTGCCAAGACAGGATGATAAGTCAGCGATGAGTTACCGATGGCCATACAAGGTAAATAAAGCAACTAATGGTAGTGTGGAGAAACATAAGGCCAGGTTTGTGGCCCGAGGCATTTCTCAGGTAGAGGGGATTGATTACGATGAGACTTTTGCTCCTATTTTAAGGTACTCATCAATCAGATCCATATTGGCACTACCAGCACAGATGGCTTGGAAGATACATCATATGGATGTAAAGAAAACCTTCCTTAATGGCATGCTTGAGGAAGAGGTGTATATTGAGTAGCTTGAAGGTTTTGAGACCTTTGACCAAGAGTCTCATGTGTGTCGACTCAAGCGAGCATTGTATGGTATGAAGCAAGCACCCCGTGCTTGGTACACTAGGATTGATAGCTACTTCACCAGGTTAGGCTTCACCAAACGTGAAGTAGATGCGAACATGTACCATATTGTGGTGGAAGGTAAATTGTTAATTATTTTTTATAAGTTGACGATTTGATTATGGCAAGTGATGATAAGCTGATCAATTCTTGCAAAGAGGATATTGCAAGAGAGTTCGAAATGAAGGACCTTGGGCTCATGCACTACTTTATGGGCATAGACATATGACAAGGTGATGGGGAACTTTTTGTCTCTCAAGGAAAGTATGCCAACGAGATACTGAAAAGGTTCTACATGGAGAGTAGTAAACCCATGGAGACTCCTCTAGCAGGTAAGTGGAGGAAAGAGGGTGCTACTTCGGGTGAAGTAGTGGAAGCTATTGTTTGTAGGAAGCTTGTGGGTTCAATCATGTATTTGGTGAACACATGACCAAACGCGTGATATGAAATTAACCAGCTTAGCCAAGCAATGTTTAGGTAGACCAAGTTGTATTGGAAGGCGGCCAAGCATGTGTTGAGATACCTCAAAGGTACTACTCAGTATGGATTATGGTACATATGGACAGAGGGGGTGAATCTTCAAGGCTTCACTGATGCAGATTGGGCAGGGAGTCCATCCGAAATGAAAAGCACATCAGGAGGGATCTTTAGTATTGAGTCAACAGTTTTTTCTTAGTACAACAGGAAACAGAGATTAGTTACACTCAGTTCAGCAGAGGTAGAGTACATGGCTTCTAGTCAAGAAGCTTATGTGGCCATCTGGATGAGGAAGATTCTGGTTGGTTTGTTTGGTTAGAAGATAAATCCAATTGTGATTTACTATGACAATTAGAGTTGTATCAAACTCTTTGAAAATCCAATTTTTCATGATCTGTCCAAGCATATTGATATTCGGTATCACCATCTTTGAGATTGTGAGTAGAGGCAAATTATGTTGTTTGAGTACATTCCCACAGAGGAGCAGGATGATGACATTTTGACAAAGGCATTGTCAAGATGTAAATTCGAGTTTCACAGAGATAGGATCGAGGTAGCTGATAATCCTTTTCTTATTGGGAGGGGGTGTTAAAAATAGCAATAAGAAATTCCAATTTAATTTGTCCTTGAATTAAATTGTGAATTAAAATTGTAATTATTTTCTCATAAAAACTTGTAATAGTTAACTAAGTTAAGTTGACTTAGTTAGCTTAGGAAATTCAAGTTGGAAGTATATCTAGAGTCATGTAGAGTGATCCCTAAATTTTAGGGGCTCAGGTTGAGTTCTTTGGAGTTGTAATTAGATAACTCAATCTAACTGAGTTATAGTCAGTTAAACTAGTTCAAAATGTTGGAGGAACTAGTAGAGATCTAGTAGTGGATTAGTGCACCAGTGCACCAACCAATACCACACCAGTTAAATGAAGATTCACTCACAAATAATTCATGCATGTTAGTTTAGAGGAAGACCCAATTGACATTAGAGTGTAGGGACAATGTACTATCAATTATATAATTTTATGAGTTGTACATATGGTGCATGCAGTCAGTTGAGGACCTAAGTTTGGATTGCATAGTTATGGAGGAAGGCTTTCTGAATTAAATATGGGTTGATTCTCTCAGGAATTGGGCAAGGAAGTAGGGGTTTGGAAGGCTAGTAAATTGGCTAAGTGTTGGCTAGATTCAACCTCAGAAGCAGAGAGATAGATTGTACTTGTTCAAAGATTGTTTGGGTTGAACAAGCATTGTATTGTCTTCTCAGATCTTTTGGTTAATGCAATATAGACAGTTGGGGTTTTGAGCAGTTTCTTTCCCCAACGAAATATTATATTATGTGCGATTGATATTATTCCACTTTATTGTTATTGTTTTCATCGATCATTAATGGTTTTTGATGAGAAGAGTATAGTAGATTCTTGTCTTATGTTTTAGTATATGACATGAGCTTTTGAATATACAACAAAATATACAAAAGTACCACATGTACATAGCACCACCTATATACAACATCACTTGCACAACATGTACACATCATCACCGGAACAACGTGTACATAACACCACCTGCACAACGTGTACATAGTATCACATGTATACAACATTACATGCACGACATGTACACATCACCACATGCATGACATGTACACAACACCACCTGCACACAACACCCCTTGTTCAACATGTACACAACACCACATGCACATAGCACCACATGTACAATCATGCACATAACACCACATGTACATAACACCATATGTACAACATGCACACCACACCATATGTACACAACACCACATATGCAACATGCGCACAACACCATATGTACATAGCATGGCATATCCAACATGTGCACACCACCATATACATAACCCTGCATAAAAAACATGTACACAATGCCATCTATACATAGCATTGCATAAACAACATTGTCACAAAGCCCTATACATACAACAATGTATGCACACAACATCACAGGTGAAACATGTACAATATATATACGACAATAGTACTGCACATCCACAAACCACAAATTGACTCTACCAAACAACCTTGTCTCTACTGTCTTTGCACTATTCATACATGTTCCAGCATGCCAATGATGATACTGCTTCCATTTCGCTGATGTATCCCTCAACATTACCTATCCATAACATAAACATAGACATAGCATACACATAATATCAATTCATATCCACATGATATTGACCTCCTAAATCTATCAATGCTACTCTTCCCACTTGATTCCTCATGAAACCAAGAACCTCTTCATGCCATTCACTTGCATAAGCAATGATTTCTCGACAAGAATAATTCATGATGACCTTGTCAAACAACGACATACATACATAAACATATATACATATAAAAAATGGCATAGAACAATCATGACCCTTGATGACATGACATATATACATACATGTATACATATATACACATCAACATATTCATGATCATAACATAATTACTAGATATCATAAGGTCATGGTTAAGATAACTTCTGTTATCCATGCATCACATGCACAACATTGAGAACAACAGTTCCCAACATAGCTAAGGCATCTAACACCTCAAATCCCTTTAATTTACCTTTTTCATGACTTTCCTGCTACTGTCCATTGACACCAATGGACCCAACCAATCCAACTGGCTGTCATAATATTTCCTTTTGCTGCCCTTATACATGTATCGAGCTTCATCTAGGTCGTACATTACCTATTGGACTTCATTCAGCTCTCCCTGAGCTCCATCAACTTTCCCCTTTCCCAAACCAATTCCCAAGGCCCTCAAACATAAGGGAAAGAACAAGAAACAAAAGAAACAAAAGAAACAAACCATGAAAGACCAATAGCATTACGACACTACAAACAAAGTGGAATGCACATGCACAAGACACAAACAAACTTTTAAATCAAGTGCAAGAAAATCACAAAACATCGAAAGCACAAGACTAACAACAAACACCATGACTCAGTCCCATGGTTCCCAATTCTTCAAAGGGAAAGCTCAACCTGATCCTTATTCGATATTTCATGGCAACCTCTTTTCCATGCAATCCCTTGCATCATACTTCCATAAACACATAATTGTCAATGCATAAATAAACATAAAAATACATTGGTTACCCTACCTTGTTGTTGCAAGCACACTTCCTTGTAATTGAACAAATACACTTCTAAAAAAACTCTGGTTCCTTGATGAATCCAACTATAATTGGAAGCCAACTATTACACTTATCAAATACATGTCTGTGAATATAACACATATCTACATACTTTCAGACAATATTATGGTTAAGAAGACTTCCTGTATTCAAAACGTTCATTCGTTTGGAATTACAGTTTCCAAACATAGCCAAATGAATTCTCACCCAATTCCTTTATTTTATCTTTACCTTGTTGCAGTCAAGTCTTACTATGCACTGTCACATCAGCCAACTGTTACATATATAAACAAAAGAATTAGTACCTTGTCACGCTGATACCAAGCATGTTTCCTTGCAACTACTCACACATGTTAGTCACACGTTCCAAAGATCAAGACAATATATCTATTAATTTAAAATCAACCTTTACCAATTCTAACAACCATGTCATAATCAACAATCAACTTAGAGTCATTAATCACAATACTACAACTAGCACCCTCTTACACTCAAGTACATATCAAATTGTCTCATCACATATTGTGTTAGCACAATCATCTTAAAACAAGATCATTTCTTCATGCAGTCTTATAGATACAAACTTATATCATTCTACTAATCAAACATTCAACCAATAGATAGACGACATAATAGACATCAAACACTCAGACACCAAATAGACGACATAATCAAACATTCAAGAACCAAGTAGATGACATAAGCGAATTCATACCTTAATATATCTCAAGGGACGCTATTTTGTTTGCACAATCAATCTAGATTATCACGATATAACTTCATAACATATCAAATCAAACATAAATAAGGTCATGATATGAATAACAATAATTAGCTAACATGATCACATCATAAACTCATAAAAAATTGTCATTTATGCATAACAATCACATATGCACAGTCAGTCTAGATTAGTACAACACACTATCATAATTAAGTTGACTCATACCTGAATCTAATAAACCTACCCATCTACATAGGCCAATCCAAATCATTGCAATACATATAACACCAAGATCTTAAATGAAATAAAGGATCATCAAACTAACTGACATATAAGAACAATAAGTTAACATATAACATACTCATCAACAACATATGACATAATCATGAAGTTAACTAACACAAAACAACAACAAGTTACTACCACACATGACTATGTGAACAACATGCATATGACCACACTAATTCACTAACATCTATCATACAGGTAACCGCAAAAACAATAGACTAATAGACATGTACATAACCCTAATGGTTATAGCAACCATTAATCAACATACCTGCATACCCACCATACAAACATATATGACGATTTGCTCTTACCCCAATGTTTAGTGTTGCAACCTTGCCTTGATGATCTGCATCTCCTGCTCTATCTCAACGAACTCATTAGCATCATAAAAACCAACAACATCATGATGATACCAACTACATACAATGACCTCACAATGCATGTTTGACCTACCTTGCAGGCATAACCATAAGCATGACAATGCATGCATAACAACATATAAACATTGACATGCATAAAAAATGCATATACAACTAACATGCATTCATGACTAAGGCATCCCAACAAAAACATCATCAACTCCTACATGGAAACACAACTGTAACAATGACTACCACCATGCATACATAACAAGCACATATACATCCTTCATGCATGCAAGACAAAAAAATTCCACTCATCCAGTCCAAGTGTTGAACCATGCTCTGATACCACTCTGTAACACCCTCCTCCCACATTTAATCAAGCTAACTGGTCTACTAGGGTAAACATGCGAGAAAGAGTTACTATGATATGATTCAACCTACTATATCACCTTAAGGAAGTGAAATTGACACAACAAAACCTTACTGACCTTCCTCAGGAGCTATAGGACCTAGAGGAGCTAAACGATCCCTCCAGGTGCCCAATCCCTAAGTCAAATTGCCTTTTCACTGAAAAACTCCCAGTCCCATGCAAAAGCCTGCATGCATGCTACTATAGGCCTCCAGTCTCTCCCACAAGCATGAAAGGGAGAGTCTGAAGTCTTTTTCAATGAGTTCTATGCTAGAGATCGAGAGATTTAAGCCACTTTTTAAGGGCTAGGATCCTGACCACTACCCATAACTTGATAAGACTTTCCAAAACAAAAAATGACATGAAGAAAACTATTCTAACCCAAGACTTGATCAAGGACTTGACCTAACCAAGCCCAACCATGACAAACCTTTATTCAAACATATGGAAAACATATAATATACGAGTCATGAATGCTTAAGTAAACATAGGGGTTTGAAACTTATCTAAGAATCACCAAGGCAGTCTAATGGCTTCTCATCATATCTACAACAATATATATTAGTCCATGCATTCATCAACCATTCATATATTCATCAACATGTTAAGAGCCATAGACAATATACACCATATGACTAGAAAATAACTAGCATAGAAACAGCCAAATAACCAACACATAAACCATGGGAAATCAACCATAATATCACCATCATAATCAATACATTTGGTCATAGATCACAATAGAAAATACCTCATATTAATATATTAAATTTCCAAACAAGTCAGTGACTTCCAAGTACCACCTGAACATAGACTGGGATGAGCCAAATCTTTCTTCATCCATTCACCCCCGTCCCATATTCCAAGCATGGGATATCATGGAATAAACTAAGAAAAACCAATCCAGGGCTTCTAGAGGCCACACTACCTCAACCCTAAACTAGTGCTTCCACCTCACAGTTGGACATCACTAACCATCACCAGATTGGTCTCTTCCCAAGTTGTTTAGGGCTCCAGAGCATTTTTTCCAACTAGGGCTTCCAAGACTGGTAACTCAACCCACAAATGTTGTCGGGCTCCAAAGTGTTTCTCCAATCAAGGCTCCAGGACTAGTAACTCAACCCAATCTCTTACAGGGCTTCCAAAGCGTTTTTCCAACCAAGGCTCCATGAACTAATAACTCAACCCACAACCATAATGATCATGAGAACCAACTAGAAAAAAAGGGAAATAAACCCACAACACCAAGGCTATCCAAGAAATCACAAGTTTAGGAAAATCCACCATCAATCTAAGCATTCCGCCATGCCAATGACATATAGTAACCAAGAAACTACATGCATGTTCCATGCATGCTGGTGTAGCATCCATTGTCTATTGTTATTTAAGTTTTATTTTCAGTCTTATTATAAAATGGAAGAAAAATAAAAAATATGAAAGGAATGGTTGATTTTATATTTTCAATGGTTTTGAAAGTATCAAACCTACGAGAAGATCTAAGCCGTCTGATCAACAGGTCACAGATCCAACGAAAATCGCATCATTAACTAGAATGGGTTCATTTCAGAGATTAGATGCAACGGTGTATCAAACATAGTTGAAATTTGCTGAAGTCCAAGTTAATCTCAACCGTCCATCGGAAGAGGTGGGATCCATCAGATATCGGGTCGCAATATTGGGTCGGAAAGTGATCAATTTTCATATTTTGATTGGACCCAATAAATCATCAACCTCAATTTTATTTCCTATCGGGTCCGAAGATCGGGTTGACAAAGTCATCGGGTTCTGTCTTTAATCTTGGACCCGATGAATCATTAAATTTAGTTTTATGTCCTATCGGGTTAGGATATCGGGTCGACAAAGTCATCAGGTTTAGTCCTTAATATCGGACCCGATGATTATTAAATACAGTTTTATGTCTTATCAGGTCTGTAAGGGAGTCAAAGGCACATTGAAAAGGTGGGTGCGACGGGTTTTTATGAACTAGTGTTAATTCGTTTTAAGTTCCATGGGTTCGCTATCATTTAAATGTCATACAAGTTCAACAAGTGCGATCAAGCAATAGTTTGATAAACACTTTGAGGTGCACTGCGGGGATGCAATGAGCACAAAGCTTAATCAGAGCTCTACCTTCATAGTTTACCATGACGTTAGCATAGCTTACCGGAATGGGTTGCTAGAAATCATTGCAGGGGTTCAATCTCGTTGATGCTCTCACACACCCTTTAACCCTCGCAATGCTCACAAAGCCTTCTGCCCTTCATCCACTGATTAGTTAAGGCTCAAGATTTAGTTTCGAACAGAGAACGACCATCATATTTTAAATTTTTTTATTTCTTGTTCTTTAGAATGAGGTGTCTTTTACCCTCTATGTAATATTATGTAATAGTTTTTACTTAAACAATTAGGGAAATAGTTAAGTAGTTTGACAGTTTTGGAGACCGCCAACTGTTTCATAATGTATAAAAAGTGGAAAATTTAGAAATAAAGGGTTCAAATTTTGGAGAACCTGAATACTAGGCCAGTGAATTCCTGATATAACTGTTGGTTAACGAAAGAATCAAAAGTTTTCCATATATTGTTGGGTATGATTTTGTGACTTCTCTGTTATGTGTCATCTTATGTTATCTTCCTTTAAGTATGGTAATGAAGCTGCAGGTCTTTATTTTCTTATGTAAATGAAGTTAAAATTTCTTAAAATAGTGCTCCTATACTTGAAGTTCACACCTTTGTAATTATTCTAAGTTACAGATGGTAGTTTTTGCGTAAGACAACATATTATCTTTAACTTTTCCAAGTGTCACAGATAGTAGATCCTGTGTAAAACAACATATTGTCTATGACTTATTCAAGATTTCCTTCATTCATCATTTATATTCAACAATCGAATGGCATTCTAATATTTCCTTGTCACCTAAGTATTGAGGGTTAAAAACCAAGTCTCCCAGGTCCTTCATTTGAGAACACAACATATAATTTAGTGAAAAACAAGTGACAATAACTATAAACATTAATGTCTTAAGCACAATTTCTACATAGCCAAGAAATTGGTTTCTTAAGGTACAACAATAATTGGTGCCGCTTCCGGGGAGAGAAGACAAGAACACTTTTCCTTGGGTTTTTAATAGTTTCCTTTGGTTGTTCAATGAGGATAAATTTTTGGCTGTTTTGGATAAAAGTAATAAATCTAGCTTCAAGAAGACCCCATAAAAGATCAGACACCTCACAATAGAAGGTTCAAGCCCTTTCAGATCTTGAAAGGTTAGTTTCTAAGAGGGTTGGAAGGTCTAAAACCCCACTCACACTGATTTCTACATTGTCCGCATCAGGCAGCAACTCACCAAAACATTCATCTGATCAAGAGTCACCTGTTACATCATCTTCATTTCAAGAAACTAACTATCAAGAGTAGTCTTTAGAGTTTGTTACTTTTCCATTATCTACTGTAATTTTTCAACCTAAACCTATAACTACATTACCACCTCTACACACTCCATTTACCCCTCAGTCAGGTTCCACGTCTGTTGGTAATCAAGGTTCAATAAATTTGGGAGAAAACATGACAGTTTATTCATTCTTGACGAATAGGCATGCACCCCTTCAACTGCCACAAACATTGAATCAAATTCCACAAGAATACCTCAAGATTCTTCCTCATTTTACAGGGGAATATGAACAAACAATAGAGAATAATGCATCAATATTTTGTAATTTTGCAGAAAACCTAAATGTTGAACATTTAGATGTTGTTCTTAGATTTTTTGTTCAATCCTTGGATGGAGAAGCAAGGAAATGGTTTAAAGGGATTGCCAATAACTCTATTCCTTCTTGGGAAGAGATGGAATGCCTATTCACCCAGAGATGGGGAGAAAAAAGAGACCATGAGTATTCATTAATAGAGTTTAATGCTATAAAGAAGAAATCTGATGAAACTGTAGTTGAATTTCTCAAAAGATTTAACAAATTGTACAATAGTCTTCTAGTGGAGATTAAGCCCTCTTTTTCTGGTGCAAAAATAAATTTTGCAGGGGCTTTTGAGTCAAATTTTGGATTCACATTAAGGAAAAGATGATCCCCAAACCTTGATAAAATCTAAACAGATGCATTAGAGATAGAAGCAAGTTTGGTGGCTGCAGGTAAAGCACCAGAGGCACAACCTATCCAAGACAAGGGAAAGGAAAAGATAGAATCCTCTCAAAGACAAACATTAGAGGATATGAGTAATGTAATTAAAACTTTGTAGATAAATTGAATAAGTTAGAGTTGGAAAATAAGAATTCTCAGAGACAAACACAATATAATAAGAACTTTAATCCCCAATACAAAAGACAACCTTTGTAAATCTTACAAAAGAAAAGAAAAGATCAAGATCAGATTCAAGCACCATTGTATATAGAGGTAGATCCTGGTGAAGTACTAGAGCACCCTAGGGACCATGAAGATCAAATTTCTATGTTATATGCAGTAGACGAAGAGGAACTTAGTGTTGAAGGAGAAGAGTATGAATATGCTGAAATAGATGCCATTTATGATAAAACTAAAATTCATGAATATTGGAAGCAATTCTCTGATTTTATGGAAGCAGAACTACATAAGAAATACAACTTGAGATCAAGGAGAAGATAAAAAAGTCCAGAAAATGAAGGTGAGCAGCAAGTTCCAGCTTCCCCACCAAAGGTGACTCCACAAGAATCTCAACTTGCAAAACAAGTAAATAAAGGAAAGCAACAACAGAATGCAAATGGCAAGACACCAATATTTCAGGGTGAGTCTTCTTAAGACCAAAGTAAAAAAATTCCTTTGGAGAATCTTGTTTCAATTCCCCAAGTAATTTCAGTCATGAAGAAAGGTGAAGATGAAAATGAAAGGACTGCTAAATAGGGTCACTTGTTTGGTCTTACTAAAGAGTTGGAAAAGGTAAGAATTCAAGTTCAGAATTAGCAAAAACATCAGTTTATCAAAAGGAGATTGCTGAGTTTATTAATTTAAAAGAGAATGTGAATATAAATGACACTATAAATCTGCAGGAAGATAAACCAGTAGTGGTTTTTGGTCCACATGTAGAGAAAGTAGACCCTTCGACACCTCCTTTTTATATTTCCTTATTGATCCATGATTTCCTCTTACATAATTATATGTTTGATTCAGGAGCTTCACACAACCTTATGCTATTGTCAGTGATGAAGCAACTAAATCTACAAATTACCAAACCCTATAGAGAACTGTAATCTTTTGATTCAAACAAAGTCAAATGTCTGGGGATCATTAAGGATCTAGTAGTGTCACTAGCCTAGATTCCAAATAGAAGCTTGGTCGTGGATATAGTAGTAGCAGATATCCTTGCTAGATTTGGAATGCTACTATCTAGGTCATGGGGGGCTAAATTGGGTGGTGTTCTAAAACTAGATTTTACATATGCTGTTATACCGACTTTTGGTGGGGAAGAGAGGAGATTGTACAAAGAAACAAGATTTGTAAAAACAATTACAAAAAATGGAGCAAATAATTCACTGTATATAGCCAAGAGTGTAGGTTTTAAACCCCGTACAGAAATTCCCTGCATACGAATTCTAAAACACAGAGAATAAACAATGTGAGAGCATAACACATAAAACACATATACATAGATATTTTCCCCTGGATCCCAAAACCGGGACTACCAGCCTGATTTTTCATTATGTTCCTTTCAATGTTACAATACATATTTATACACGCCAAAGCATCTAATACCATGGACCGAAAACCATCGCGTCCAAAACCATGTGCGAAAATCATGCACAAAGTCATAGGTGGGTCCGCGCAACCTAACATAGGGTCAAAAACCAAAATTTTCAAGGGTGTTGCCCCTGAACCCATAGAGTGGGGTTACCTGCACCCCTGAAACCCTTTGTGACTCTCCCCACTATGCAATCAATGCAACTAAGGGGGCGCTCCGCCCCCCTTCTAACCCCCTGGTTAACTACGTGGGCTACTCGTGGAAGGAATATAACACAACCCAACATTCTCCCACTTGTTGTTTTATTTCCATAGGGGGCCACTTTATAGATTAGTCATTTATCCAGCCCTGCAACGCCCATTGTTTCTCTACACCAAGAGAACTTCTCAGAGCTCACAGATTTTATCAATACATTTGCAGTATTCTTCAAAGTGTCCACCTTTACTAGCAACACCTTTTTGTCTTCTATCATATCCCTCACAAAGTGATACTGAACATCAATGTGCTTTGTCTTTGAATGACATGCAGGGTTCTTTGCCAAGACAATTTCACTTTGGTTGTCATAGTCTATCCTTATAGCTCCCTGTACTAACCCCATATTTGAACACAATCTCTGCAACCAAATTGCTTCCTTGCTTGCATGAGTGTTTTCCATGCATTCTGCCTCTGTAGTTAATAGTGCCACTACATATTGTTTCTTGCTCAGCCAACTGACTGCACCTCCTAATAGGTTAAACACATACCCACTTGTAGATCTTCTCTGATCCAGATCTCCAGCCCAGTCTGCATCAACAAAGCAACAAATATCCAACACTTTGTCCAATCCTGGTCTTCCTTGGTAGCATAAACCATAATCAATAGTGCCATGCAAATACCTGAAAACCCACTTCACTACTGTCTAGTGCTCCTTCCCTAGTTTTGAAATAAACCTGCCAAATACTCCCACTGCATGTGTAATGTCTAGTCTAGTATAGACCATCACATACATCAGGCTACCGACTACACTTGCATATGGAACACAAGACATTTCCTCTTCCTCTTCTTGTGTCTTGGGACACTGTTCAGTAGATAACCTCACACCTACAGGAATAGGAACATTCACCGGTTTACTATCCTGCATATTAAACCTTTGCAGTATTGTTTCGACATACTTCCTCTGGTTTAACTAGAGCTTCCTCTTTTCCCAGTCTCTTTTAATTTCCATGCCCAAAATGTAGTTTGCAGCACCAACATCTTTCATGTCGAATTTGGAGGAAAATTGGGTCTTCAAATCCTGGATAATTTCTTTGTCATTTCCAACTAGCAACATATCATCCACATACAAGACTAGATAAATAACACGGTCTCCAATTAACTTAAAATACACACAGTAATCTACTTTTCTTCTGGTGAAGCTAAGTCCCCGTATAAATGTATCAAATTTCTGATACCACATCCTTGGTGACTGTTTTAACCCATACAAAGACTTCTTTAACTTGCATACCAGTTCTTTCTTACCCTTTACCACAAATCCTTCAGGTTGCTTCATGTAGATCTCCTCTTCCAGATCCCTGTGAAGAAATGTTGTCTTCACATCCATCTGTTCTACCTCAAAATAAAAAACAACAACAACAGATAAAAGTAATCTAATAGAAGTTACCTTGG